>JAMQGT020010242.1:0-30000 GCA_024447675.2 Pterophyllum scalare | reverse complement strand
ACTGCAAATAACTCACTTTAAAAGCACCCTAGACCCCAACTTTCCAGTTGAAATAACTGAAATCACTTCTTTTTTTTTCTTACCGTGTACCTTTCCTCTACCTTCATATTCTGAATATTGAGCTACTGTGACACCTGTTAAATATTATTTGTTTCTTGTCCAAATGTCTGACCTAAATTTGTGCTACATGACCTGCGTTGCTAATTAAATTTGACTCAGCTCAGTTCCAAAACCTTCCAAGCCTTAACTGTGTGAGTCTGAGTGGGTGTTAAGACTCCATTGTTTACAGACAGAGCAGGCACTGTGGGCTAACTAACTGCCCAATATAGAGTGTATAGTCTTCTGTGTGGCTGCACAGTGGCAGAGATGGCGGCCTGCCACTGTACTTGACTGTGTATTGTCACTTTGCACTTTTTCCTCCTCCTCTTCTCTCTATACATCATTCCTCTGTCTCCTCCCCTTCCATCCTCTTTATTCCTGATCTGTCCCTTGTCCACTAAACCTTTTTTCCCCCTCTTTCCGGCCTTCACCAAGCCCGATAGGCCCTTTTATATCTTGGGTCTTAATTTGATGCAGTAATTGGATGACAAGGGACCCCTCACTATCCCTTCCTCATGAGTCAGCAGAGTTTGGCTAATGCCTCCCACTCATGCTGACTACAGGCACTGACCAGGGACAGACAGTTGTCCCAGGCTCATTCAAGTTTTTGTGCCTTCATCTCATCATCCGGACATCAGTTTCCAGGGGCACCCCGGACCACACACAGCACCGCATTACAGTCAGGGGGGCTTTATAAAGCGTACTTGTTAGCGGGAATATGGAACTTGGGTGGGTCGTGTGAGCCAAATCACCCTATCAATGGCTACAGTTCTTCTCTGGCAACATGAAGGGGTTTTGTAAAACAGCGATGGTAGTTATACAGACGGGTGGCAATTAAAAGAGAAACCTGAACCCTTGACCCTTTGCTGGCATAGTTTTTGTCCACTTGTCCTCAGAGGGAAAGGCCACTGTAAGTCGTTTTGAAGTTGACCTGACCTATAAGCAAGATTTCTGTAAACAGCTTAGACGACAAGTATGCAATAAACCTGTGAAGATATGGAAAAGCTGCATTAGTATTCTGTACCTAATCCCCAAAATCCCAAATTAATGAATCACAGGTATTTCAGACTATGTTGTGTGAGCTCTACAGGAATACAGTAGGCAAATGTTTTTATATATATATATTTTAATTTATTTTATTTTTTTGGTTTGAGATATTGTGTACACTACTACCAAAAAACTTGCCCATTTGATGGCCAAGGTTCATTTAAAGGCTGAGGTTTGGGTTAAGATGAGTCATCCCTCCCTGAAGTTTTCACTCGGGGCAAGAAAGTCCCCGTTTGTGTTATGACAAACAGAATTCGCAATTCCAGGAAGAATCAACATGGGAGCTGCTGTCAGGGTTGAGTTCTCAATATATGACTAGACACTGGAGACCAGGTCTTAAAAAAAAAAAAGTGGTTTTTTTTCTTTCTTTTTTCATGATGCGTTCCACCCCTACTGTTTTATGAACACTGACTGGTTTCACTAGCACGGCTGTTATCCAGCTTGCCTGCTTTTTCATTTTTTTGTTTTGTTTTGTTCTCACAAAACTGCCTGTATGTGTTGGATCTTAATGTGTGCAGGCTTGTATGCCAAATAGCTAATAGTCTTTAGTAACTCCTGTCTGATGTAATAGCTTGTAATGTGTACGTAATACCAGTGGAACTATTTATAGAGCAGCAGCCAGTTCTCAGAGATTGATGTGTGTATGCATGTTGGCTGCAGGGCATGCGCACACATGTTTGTGTACATACAGTTTCGCTTTGACCCAACTGTACTTGCCTAAATTGTGTCTAGCTCTGTCTTTGGAGGATTGTGCCTGTATGTTTGTGCAGAAACTGGTAAGATACAAAAAAAAAAAAAGTACAGTAGAAAATGTACAATTGTTTGTTGGCTAAGTAACGTGGGTATGTGTGCATGAGCACATCTGAGTGCCGGTGTGTCTGATGGATTGTGTATGTGTATTGCTAGAAGCTTTCAGTCTCTCCTTAGGGGATTACATCACAGGGCAGATATCAGACCTGAGTCATCAGAGAGGCCCCTACTCTGCTCTGAATGCTTTCTTTCCTACTTTCTGCTCAAATTATTTGGTCATACACTTGTGCACTTTTAAGGTGGTTGTTTGTTTTTTGGTTTAGATTTTTTCATTTTTTTCCCTCCCTGTGAAGGCAAAGGAAAATTAAACAGTTACTTCAGGTCAAACTAATGTTATGCACTCTCCCAGCTGATTGGTGTCATCTGACTGTTTAAAATAGCTGGTCACAGTGAAACATGGTCATGTGGTGTTTTTTTAATAAAGTGACAAGGAGATGCTTTTTCAATAAGTCACGCTGTTTTTCCAGGTGCTGGTTATCATTTTTACTAGTTAATTCCCACTGTGAGTTTCTTCTTCAGCATTGGTCTTTATGCTCATATAAACCATGTTGCAGTGCTCTTAGATTTTGTAAACTTTAATGGATCTAAACGGAGCATTTGCCACTTGCACATGCATATCCAAATTACATCTGTGGTCAGAAGTTTACATATACTCATTTTTAGTTTGACTTTATTTAGGATTTTCTGTAATCCACACAGGGTCAAATACATGCATACATTCACTTAAATTTTTTAATAAGTGGCGCTACAGTGTCTTAATTTGACGATGCCAAGGTCTGTTAACTTTGTAAGCGATCATGACTGAGCATGCCTACAACTGGTAGTTTCTCGATGCCAGCATCAGAAGGGTTTATGAGGGTGACAGTTTGGGTCTTCTTTCAGAGGTGTCAGATCTTTACTGACTTCCTTGGACTTTTATATTGTTCTAAGTGTTGCAAAATTCAACGGGAAGCTGGGTTTCTGCCGGGAAGCCAACCAATTTAAATGAACTCTACCAATTTTGCCAATAAGAGTGGTCATATATCAACCAGACTTATGCCAGAAGCTTGTTGACAGCTATCAGACTTGCTAAGGGACAATTAACCAAGCATTAGTTAGTGGGTGTGTATGTATATTTTTGACCCTGTGTGGATTACAGAAAATCCTACAATCTTATTTTTAACATATGCTGTACAATCATTCCACCTTAGAAAAAGAACAGCTCAAAGAAATCAAAAACCCCAAATTACTGTGATATTGTGTATGTAAACTTCTGAACACAACTGCATAGGTGCAGTTAAATGTAATTTTCTGATGTACACAGAGCCCAATGTCTAGCATGTAATTTGACATCATGTAGGATGTTATGTTTAAAAATTTTGTGTGTGTGTGTGTACCACAGTACACCAAGCCTCCATGCATGGGTTTCAACTGGACAAAACTGCCAGGCAAAGTGATCTTGATAAAACAGGTGGGCACCTCATTGTCTCTAAATTAAGAAAGTTGATGATACCATGCCATTAACTGATCAGGGTGCACAGAAGGCAAAGCTCTAAGTTTGCAAAAAAAAAAAAGGACAAAACTCATGCAAAATAATCACCCCCTAATCGTCCAGTCATCAGTAGTCAGTATTTCTGTGGAATCTCTCAGCCTCAATATGCAAGGGACTGACTCTGTGTTCACATGCATTCAGGTTAAAAACTACAAAGCAGTACTAAACAGTTAGATTAAATAGGTCCCAAAACATTATTTTTCCACGTGTGATGCGCGTAGTCTTCCTGGGACTTTCCTCTTTTGCCAGCAAACTGTGACGTATACACGGGGGTGGGTCCTGGTCTCTGAGTGTGAACGCAGTGACAGAGAAGGGGATGTGTGGGAAAGACAGCTGTGCAGACTAGAGACAGTTAACAATGGAGAGCTTTCATAGTACACATTCTGCTGCAGCGTGTCACCAGACAGTCTTTCTCTTTCTCACTTCCCTCTGCTTCCCACTCATTTTCCTTCACATCTCACATCCGTCTGTCTCTTTCCTATCCCACACACACTCCCACATACGTGCCACTGTGCATGTGCAATCATACACTTCTAGCTCTCTCCCGCTCTCTCCTCCCTCCCGGCCTTACTCTTTCCCTCTCCCTCCTCAAAGTTTCCCGCTACCACTTTTACCACTGTTTCCTCCTTTCTTCCGAGGAACTGTGCTCATTTTTGTCATCACACCTCACCCACACATGCATAAGCACACACATCCTGCTTTTCCCAGAAAAAAGTAATCAAGTACAAGGTAAAGCTCCTCTTGTCTTTCCCAGACGGGGTGTGTCAGAGCTTTTGTCCGTCTGATGCTATATTGAATATCAGAGTTGAAAGGAGTGTTAGGTGTGTGTGTGTGTGTGTGCGCTCGTGCAAATGTATTTAGCCTTTCTTGTTCTTTAGAGAGGAAGAATGTTGGCACAAAGCTAGCCACTAGGGGAGAAGTAGGTGGTTGGAGTGCTCAAGTGCCACCCCAGGTCTGTTTCATTTCATTTGCACTGTAATGAGTCTTGTTACTGCTGTAAGTGGCAGAGTGATATGACCAGGCAGTTAAAAGTTAAGCCACACAAAGGGAGGAAATGCAGGTAAGAATGGAGGGAAGGTGAGCACAAAAGAAGGGAAAAAAACACACATACAAACCTTTACTTAAAAACCTAAGAACATTTTGGAGACAAGCAAAACAATGAAGATAAACTTTCTTGCTCCTTCCTTTTATTATCGTCGTCCTCACTGCTCCACACCCTTTCCAAATGTACCCCTTCTTGCATCGAGCTCTGAAAAGAAACTTGAGTACAGATCGTCAAGAGGTCTGAAAAAGTTGGCTGTGTTTGTGCATGACTGTGCGTATGTGTGTCTACTTGAGTTCCTTGCAGGGAGTGTGTGTGTGTGTGTGTGTGTGTGTTGTGTGCCTAGGTCTGTGTGGGAATGATTACATCAGCCCGCTGCAGCTTTATGATTGGTTAGTGAGCGTGTGGTTTGATTCAGTGTGCCTCGGAGCCCATGGCTGAGGCTGTAACCCTTTGTGAAGGGGAGTGAGAGGGAAGGAGAGAGAGAGGGAGACAGAACGATAGTTGTCAGACTCAACCGGCACTGGAAGCACTGTACTGTACCTGCTGCCATCCGATCGCCGACTGCTTCAATGTCTCTGTCCTGTGTGCTGTACACATACCGGCTTTAGGTCACACAGACAGTTTTTTTCTTCTTCTCCTTTTTCCTTTTTTTTTTTTTTTTTTTGACAGACTCTGCAGCCTAGAGATAGACTTGAGGACTAGCCATATGACAGGTAGCACAACTGCAACTGTCAGCTGTTGCCATTCAAATTGGTATCTTTCTTACTGGAGGACACAGAGCGACAGAACAGTGAGGTTTTCTAGCTTATTGACTGTATGGGATTGAGTGTGTGTATGTGAGTGTTTGGGGAGCCGATTCACTCAGAAAATGCCTTCGTGTTCCCCGGACTGCTGCCTATTGCGGGCCGTGGAGGTAAGACCTCTCTCTTCCTGTGTCTCATTTCTCTTTTCACTGCCCCCCCCCTTTTTTTTTACAGTTTAAGACCTTTTCTCTTTGAAGTACGTCCATGCTTAACCCAAGGCAAGAAATGGAATGTGTAAATACTGTTAAGGCCGAAGACATTTTTTTTTCTTTTCAAGATACGAGCAGTGCGATAAAAAAAGATTCAAATACATCAGCACCCTAGAAAAGGGGTATATGCTCCATTGCGTTTCATCTTAAACATCTTTGATGGGTAGCGTCCCCTTAGGCCTGGCTTGTGCAAACTGTGATACTATAAGCTGGGTATTTGCTCAGGAAGAGAACAGAATTTCTTTGTCATGATATTATGTGGGAAGCATGCATACATGTGGACGCTTAGTAGGCTGGATTCCTGTGTAGGCTAAAGGCTGCATTTGTCTGTAGGTTAAGTAGGTTGCTCTAGTTTCTGTGGGCCATTAGAAATGTATTTAGTAAATCTTAACACATGAAATCCTTCTATTTGTTTATTTGGGGGGGTGTATACTTGGAAGTAAATTTTCGAAAATTTACCACAATAGGGATGACTGTCAAAGTCCCTGGATTATGTGGTGAAACAAAGCTTATCCACAGTATAGCTATACTGCTACAACTGCTAATATTAGATGCCTAGATGGTAATGGTAGGCTCTCACACAGATGGGATCTTAGAGGCAGGTTTTTGCTATTCAGCACCTAATGCATTATTGCTATACCGCATATATAGCACATCATACTGGGAGATTGGTGGTGTAAATGTGTTTAAGTATTATCAAGGGGTGTACCAGTTCTTCAAATGTAAATCACTGTTTGGTTCATGCATTTTTTGGAGGGGCAAAACAAAATATGCACACAGCAGTGAAGTGTTTTTGGTTGATCTGTTACCTCAGCTATCTCCAAACATTACAGCCCTCCACAAACTAGCATGCTTTAAATAGCCACATGCGTGTCATGGTGCAGGAAAATGGAACTGAGATATTCCTGTCTCAAGTTTAGTTGTTACACATCTACTACTATCAACATGTTGCTGTGTAAAACATGTTATTAAAGAAAGTAAACTATTCAACAGCAACCAGTTACAAAAAAACGATTTTGTTTATGAAGTTAAGCTGGAAAGCACAGTGTTTGTCATCGCTTTACTTAAACCTATGCTTGCTTCTCTTTGAGCTGCAGTTCAGTATATACCCATTTAATCTGACTCTGTGTTCACAAAAGCAGATGCTTGTTATACACTGCAGCATATTTGCTTCTGTATTACATCGACAAGTTGCCATAAGAAAAGCTCATCTGTTATTTCTAACACCACAATTACTGTACAGTCTTGAGTGTCTGTCCTTTTCCATTGTGTGCTGTAATTACAACCCTGTCTATGCTATAGTGCATAGGGTGCTATATGAGAAATTGTATTGCAGTGATTGAGGAAAATTGCTGGCTTCACCCACCTATTAGCCTTGAGTTTTCAAAAAGGATTGGTGTAAAAATCACAGTGGGGTTTCTATGAAAGTTTCTGTTTATAACTCTTTATTATTCAGTTCATCAAACTACCTTCACATGATTGCTGTTCATTCAAACCGAAACCTTGAATTTCTTGTCACAGATTGTGAAGATCTTCAGTGAAGACGGCATGGGTAAAGTTGTGGAGATCCCAGCCAACATGACAGCCAAGGACCTGTGCCAGCTTCTGGTTTATAAAAGCCATTGTGTGGATGACAACAGTTGGGCACTTGTTGAACACCACCCACTACTAGGGCTAGGTAAGGAGCAGAGCCCTAGAGGCCTGAAACAGCATACGCACGCACGCATGCGCACACACGCACGCGCATATGAACAGGCACTCTCACATTCTTATTTGCCCACACAGAAACTCATGGGCTCTTGGGTGGGCTGAGACTTGCAATTCAGTCACTGAGTTACAGGTGCATTGATATGTATGCATGCATGCCCGCATACTTGGACGGACACTTGAGGCACTGATTCTCACCCAGGCGTGTATTCAAGCATGAGTGCTTGTGCATACTATACAGCATATGCATGCACATAGCCGCAAACTCCATTGATCTTATCGAGTACAACGGTGTGGCTGTGTCAGCAGATAGTAGGGTTATTTTAGTACTGACAGATCAATTATTTTCACATTCAGTAGAGACGAAGATGACTTAAAGATTCATCAGTGAAGAAACATCTAAGAGAGAGCTCAGAAATAACCAGACAAAAGGAGGGTGGGGGGGTGTCTAATGTCCATGTACATGGGGTTTTATTGGAGTCACCACAGCAGTTGCTGATAGTTGACAAATAGTGGAGTAGAGGGTGATGAGTAATCCTGAAATTTTGCTTAGTAGAAACTGAACACTGGCAAAACATGGTTCTCATACATGGAACTTGTATATTATATATTGTAGCTTTGGTGTGTATAGGTATGCTCAAAGAATGAAGACTTAAAAATGGATTTACCTAGGTTATTTCATTCAGGTCTAAAGCAGATATACTCTAAGTGGCGATATTTATTCCCAGGGCCCCTATTAAAGCATAGCAATATTCTCTTTGGGGAAGCTGTCAAAACCCCTTTAGGTCTCATCACATAAATTAAAGTCAATGTCTCAAGGCTCTTTTGAGCACTACTTGAGCACTACTTAGGTGATAGTTGAGAATGTAGTTTTAACACTAATGCAGAGGATACTGAAAGCAACATAGACTGTTGTATTTGATCTCCTGATATTTTTAACTCTGGCAGACTGATTTAAGGTCAGATAGTTCTGAGACTCCAAATGTAAAAAAAAAAGGACATCATTACTAGAATGGGCAAAGAATCCAGGACACGTCCACCCCTCATTATGAGCCCTGATCTACTTGTTGGGAAATATTGTTATATAAAATTTGTGATGTGAGCTGATACTAGATCTTCTACTGTAAAACGATGGAGAGGTGATGCTGAGGAATTGGTTTAAGTTAGAGGTTAGTTTTGGTTTAGTTCAGCAGTGGTGATGCCACAAACACTGCTCACCTGAAAAAGAAGCTCTCACTACACCAAATGTGGACTATATGAGGATGTAACAGGTTTAAGCACGTTTTATTTTCCTGTTCATTAATAGGGACAGGTGTAACAGTGCAGTATGTGCTTCGTGGATTTAGAGGTAAATGCTGATGAAGGTATTTGAGAAGGTGGAGTGAAGGTAAAATAGTGTGGCTCACTTAACATGACACTTGCTAAAGCTACAACATCAGGACAATTAACTTTTTTGAATACCACCAAGTGCGCCATACTACTGATGTAGCAATAAAAAGACACAACTCTATTTTACCTTGTTGCTGCATTAAGAAGTTCAGGAGCTTTACATTTATGTCGGGATGATTTTGTGCTAGACTTGGCAGTGTGAGAGGGGCTTTGGAAAGTTGTGGCCAGCTGACTGTTTAAAAAAAAAAAAACAAAAAAAAACCCAACCTCCCCCTGAGGAGAGGGCAATTATAAAGCACTTATGGTAGACAAGTTGAGCCTGTGCTCTCTGCTCATGTCTGTACAGTTAAACAGATGTGGGAGAGAAGGGGGTGTAATTTTATATAGAGCTGCATGTCTGGTGAAATGCACAGTAGACAGAAACGCTGTTAAAAAAAAACAAAACATGTAAAGATATTTCATTTCTGCTCTGTCAGCCGACAGCTCGTCAGTATTTTTATTTATTTATTTTTTTTTTGTGCTGGCTGTTAATGTTGTCAGGTGAGGAAAATTGGAGAGAATAGATTGCATTATTCCAAGTATAGGTCCCAAAGCTCTAACCTTATATTTCACCATCCATCATGACCTGCTTACGTTTCTCATCACTCCTGCCAGCACCTCGCTGCCAAATACAGTTAAGCTGGCTTATTGTGAGTGACATCATTTTTTTGGATGGGAGCCCTTTATTCTATTCTGGCGCACCTGTACTGCAACGCTAGTCTTTTGAGGTCTGGAATTACTACTTATCATATTCAGCATTTAGAGGTTTCAGTGAGATGTGAGCAGCGTGCAGTTTGTGGAAATTGAAAGGTTAAGCGTGTTCAGTTTGTGTGTGAGAGCTTAAAAAAAGTATAACGAAATAATCCTTCTGTGTGCTGTTTGTATTCAGTGTATAACAAAATATTCACTGAGATGCTTGTGCATATGTAGCTCTCACCAGTATTCTTGAGTAGTTGACAGATGTGGTTAATTGCTTGTCAGTCAGAAGGCATAATTACATTTGTGTTTACTTATATTCTCCATCAGGTATTGATATTTGGTTTTAATAGTCATGTTTATATATATTTAATGACTGGCCAGAAAACCAAAATTGCGTTTGTGGTAAATGCAGATAGTCATTTGATGGAACGTTGTAATATCCCAAACTCAGTTTGGAAGCTGTTTGCTGATCTTTAAAAGAGGGTACTTTGTAAGAGCTGCCTGTCAATGCAGAATATCCATTAAATAGTTCCTACATGTAGTGAAAATGAACTGTAGCAGTATGTGAGATTCCTGCCTGTTTGTGTGTGCGTCAGGCCTGCACACACGGGAAGGCGATCTTTAATGTGTGCAAATGCAGTTGGGACGGTAGACGAGAATAGAAGTTTCAGAGAGTCTGGAACAATACAGTGCCTATTCCTGCTGCCCGCTCTTGCTATGCTGCTGAATGGCCCTTTGAGATAAGTAACACTGACCTCTGCTAGTCGGCTCGCAGAGGTTAACAACTATCAGGCAGGGAGGTAGGGCTGCCAGGGTGAGTCACGGTCACGAACATGAGTGACTCATCAGACAGGCGACAGGATGAAACGGGAAGAAAAAGACAAGTCGTGACAGAGTGGAGATTGTGACCGTGGGGGGAGGGGAGACGCATGAAATGAGATGATAATGTGAGATAGAGGTTTGCTGCCAAGCTTTCCTTTTTACATGGAAAAAGACGTGACAGATAATCTGGTGTGTACTGTTATTGCAAAAGTTTGGTAAGTCCCACTATTAGATGCACTTGAAAAGGCGTGATGTCTTTTATTAAAGACATGACAGGACTTGCAGGCTGTCACCGACTGACTCATGTTCCAGTCCAGTGTCACAATCAGAAAATATGAATCGGCAGCACCTTTGGCACTGATTCAACAAAAAGTGTGTCCTTGAAGGAATTTGCTCCCAGATTTAACTGTTTATTTATTTGGTTACATTGAAAGGCTCTGGTTTCATCTGGATTGATGAGCACAAAACAGTGAAGCAAGTCTGTAGTTTAGTGATCATATTGTTCATATATAGTGTGTGTATGTGTGTGTGTGTGTGTGTATATATATATAATGTTTGTGTGTGTATATGAATATGCTGTACTTAGGATTCAGGGCAAATGTGTGCAACTCTGTGTAATATGTTATTATCAAAAACTTGTGTAATGTTTATGGGGCATTCCTTGAATATGAAATGGTAAAATAAATGGGTGATTAGACAATTGCACTCCATTGCAACAAATAGTTGATTAGATGAGCAGTTTGAAACAATGTTGCTTGATTTATCCATTGAGAACAGGTGAGATAACTTCATTCTGCTTGTTTTTTTTTATTATTATTAATTTAGATCAAATTACTGAGATTGATTTCTGGCTCTATTATGTACTGGTTCGCCTCACATTGCAAAAGATCCCAGGTTCGAGACCGGGCAGGATACAGAAACCCACACTCAGGTGGTCACAAGCTATTGTACTCCCAGTGCTGGGCCCAAGTCTGAATAAGTGGGAGGGTTTCATCAGGAAGGGCATCCGGCATAAAATCTGTGCCAAATTAAGCATCCGCTCTGGTGACCCCTTGGGAAATAAGGGAGCAGCTGAAAGTATCCCACTGAGACTGACTGATTTGAGTTTCATTTCTGGTTTACAAGAAATGTTGATGACTAATCTTTCTCCTGTGATTAAATGCAGGTCAAATTTCTTTGGTAGTGTATGTGAAATGTTGCAACTGCAATCTTGAAGATATTTCTGACTAAGCTTATGAAATTGGCTTGGCTTTTCCTGTCTCCTCTTAGAGCGTTGCCTAGAAGACCATGAGCTGGTGGTTCAGGTCCAGGCCTCCATGAACAGCGACGGTAGATTCCTCTTCAGGAAGAACTATGCCAAATATGAATTCTTCAGAAACCCCCTGGTAATTACTTTTCCTTAGACATTTATTGACTTGCCATGTCATTCGTGACGACATTGTGTTGAAATGTGTTGGAGGCTGTAAAAAAACAGATCTGGGTCAACAAAGCCTCCTGGGATATTTTATTGTTTTATAGCTCCTTTTTTTATGCTTTGGAGTTCAGTCACATAAAAACTAAAGGCATTACTGATGTAATAGCATTTAGTTACTTTACAGTATAGACCTCTGCTGCTTCAACAAGCATGATCCTTGACAAAGTGTGTGAAATATTATGACAGTGGACAACGTAATGAAATTAGTCACCTCTTTTTCTGTCACAAAATTTGACCCTATAATTATTACCGTAGTTGCTGTAATTCTCTGCCTCTCTCCACACCTTCTTTCAACAGACATTTTTCCCAGAGCACATGGTTGCATGGTGCCAGGAAACCAATCATGCAATTCCACCATCTCAGCTCCTTCAGGTACACAGAGTGCTCACAGACACACACACACACACACACACACAATCTCTGTGTGTCTTTCATTCTCACTCCTCTTTCTGGCACACAAACAGTTTAGTTTTCAGAGTCAGCACCTGCTACATACTGTACAATCAAGCTGGCATACCTCACCTCTGACCCTTAGACAGTGTGTCTCGTCAGAGCCTGCAGTAATGACTAGTGTTGATCCCCTGTTGACACGACTGTCTCGGTACACACGCCACAGGCCCAGCACCCGTGATGGATAGAATTAAGCAATCAGAAATAGAACGGGCACTTTCTCACTCATCGTTGTACTGTCTTCACTTTATTGATGAAAATACAAGCAAATCAGCTGAATTTAACTGTAAAGGCTTCCTGTATCTTCTTTAATGTTGTGGGCTTTTTCTGTACATTGTCGAGAATTACTGTTTGTTCACTGATCCAGTTTTGCGAAGGAGGCAGGTCAGATTTCCAATTTATTAAGCTGCTTTTTTTCATATCTATAATAGCAACCATAACAAAACACTTAATAGGTTTATTTATTTCCAACAGGTTTATCTCCAAGAACAGCCGCTTTACCGGCATATAGAATTTTTTTCCCCTGTAATTGTTGATGTGTTTTCACTAATGTAATTACAAACATGTGCTGTGATTTTTCTGAATTTGCAATTTTAATTTGCAGCTTGTGTTCTGTGACTTGAATTGGGCATGTGTTTAGTGGAAACAATTGTGCCGGTCAGCATCGTCATATTCAGTAATTCAGATCCAACTCCCAGCTGTGTTTAATAGGAAATTATTTATGTTTTTTTTTTTTAAATACAGATGTTGTAAAAAAGCTGGCAGAGTGGCGGCAGTCAGTGTGTGTTAGATACTGAATAAAGTTTTTCCAGAAATTGAGCTTTGACCAAATGTCTGATTTGCAAACACTTAAACAGGCTGTGCCGAGGAAGGTTATATTTTTGGGATTTCCTGCAATATTCATAAGTCTCCAAATATTTTTATGTCTAGATATCCATCTTCTGAGCGTACTATCTGCAGTAGGATTTAAACAATTTGTGTTGTTCCATAGTGGAACATTTTCATATAGTGACCCTTTAGATCAGGGGTGCCAAATATGTCAATCGCGATCTACTGGTTGATCGCAAGAGGAGTGCAGGTAGATCGCACGGAACTCCCAATGAAGTTGGGGAAAAAATGTAGATCGCACGGCATTAAAAGAAGATGGATGATAAACTATCATCCATCCGTTTCATGACCACCCTACATGCGCATTTAACCACTCTACCATCGTCATCTTTTAAGTAGCTTGCAAGCTGAAAAAGTGTGGGCATCCCTGCTTTAGATAGAAGAATGACACGGGCTTCCTACAATGTGTTCTGTTGCTGGGTTCTAGGTAATTACACTTGGTTTGTTTTCATTATCCAAGATGGGAGGTGCACCTATGTTATTTATGTTTTCACAGTAAAATTTCCACATGTGTGTCACATGTACTTTTTGACTTTGCACTACACTCACAGTACACTCTTTACAAAAGATATGGGGGAAAAAAAAGAGCAAAAAGGTCCATTACTTCACTGTAGCCACTCACAGAAAGCTTTTAAGTCTCGTGCTGATCATATAGAAGTTATTCCCAGTTATTCTACGTATAGCGGAGCTAATAACTGAATGGGAATGGGGTGAGCTGGAGTTGTTTAGGAATTCCCAGGGCCTGGCTTCCTCTAAACACAAGATCTTTGCACTCAATAAAGAATCCTGTCTAAACCGAGGCGAACTCTACCGCTGAGCTCATCCAGGTGTTTGCAATGTTTGACATTATGCAAGACACATGTCAGTAAGTTACTAAAGCGAGCTGCCTCCAAAGGACAGCTTTTCATATTAACATTACATGTGAATGTGTGCTCTGCATATTTTGGAAAAAGTTCATGCATGAAGCCCAATGTAAGAGGTTTCCAAAAACACTGGGAAACATGTGCTTTAAATATTTAAAAGCGCTGTGGAACAATTTGCCTTTTACCCGCAAGCCACAGATTCCAGATCAGCTTTAATAACTTAACTTGCAATTCACAGTGAAATCATTTTCTTAAACATGGAAACCACAAACACCCAATTCATCCAACACCCATAAGACAATTTAGGCTTCAGAGGTTCCCAACAGGAATGTATTGTTTTCATTTTAGTAGCCACAGAACACAATGTGACTGTGTTAATGCAGTTTTTCTTTTGAGTTTAACAACCATCTTTCCAAGCTAATAACAGTATTAGTAAATTATATATATACTGTTCACTCTTATTTGTGTAATTAAATGTACAAATGGTGCCGTCAGGTTTCTGAGACCCTTTGATTTCTCACACAGTAGCACAATGAGGCTCATGTCTTTGATGCCTCTACAGATGGTGCCAGCTTTCTGGCTGTGGCAATGACTGGGAGTTCAAAGGCTTCATATGTAATCCGGCGTTGCCCTCCTAAGGCCGAGGGTCCTTTTTATGAAAAGACCTCACGGAGTGAATAAATTGTAAATTATTTGCATTTTCCTGCTCCCTCTCTCAGAACTTCCTAGCCACCAATAGCTGTCCAGAAATCCAGGGGCATCTGTACATGAAGGAGGTGGGAAGGAAGTCATGGAAGAAGGTTTACATGTTCCTGCGGCGCTCAGGGCTCTACTGTTCTACAAAAGGAACCTCAAAGGTAACAGCTGCTCGGTCCATTCATTTCAGACGCAAATTACGTTCCACCTTAAATGTAATATCCCTGAAAGAATCTCCATGTTATTGACGGTCTAGTTGCGCACGCCTCTGTCTGTCCGTGTACCTCCAGGCTGTTTTCTCTCTGATGTTTTGACTTATTAATTTTTCCGTCTCCAGGAGCCTAGACATCTACAGTTACTAGCAGACCTAGAGGACAGCAACATCTTCACTGTCATAACAGGCAAAAAGCACCACGGTGCACCCACAGACTACGGGTTCTGCATCAAGGTGAGTTTCAACTGACAGCAGTGAGATGAAACAGATTTTATCTAATTATGAAAACTGAAATGATGAAATATTATGAGCTGAGTAATGATTCATATCCTGTGCTTCTCCTTGTCTCAGAACTGGTTTATTGCAGTGAGTGTTTTCAGGGTTTTTTTCCCCCTGTGATTTGTTATGATTTTTTAAGTGTGTGTGTGTGTGGGGGGGGGGGTGTCACATTCTTTCTATCCCAGTCATTCCAGTTAGTCATAATGGTGATATAGGTCATAGAGGTGGTGGTAATCATGCAGTAAGCATGCCTCTGTTTTAATTGTGTACATTGTTAATTGGCAGCCTAATAAATGCAGAGGGGAGATGAAGGAGCTGAGAATGCTGTGTGCAGAGGATGAACAGAGCAGAACCTGTTGGATGACTGCCTTTCGACTCTTCAAGGTAACACTGTGCCATTTACGTCATAACCAACCTTATTGCTAGTATACTGTTTGTGCTACCATCAGACCTTTAAATGTTTGTAATACAAGTAATTTGATAGCGTTTACTCACTATTTTCATTTTTGCTTTGCAGTTTGGGATTGTATTGTACCAGAATTATAAGATTCCTCAACAAAGGAAAACTTCACTCTCTCACTTTTCAGCTCCTGTGGTAACATTCTTTTGTTCACCTAGTGCTGTGCTAATCTGTGTATCAGCAACAGATATCAGCATCAGACAAGTTCTAGGCAAATCATCTGCCTTTTGTATATACTCTGTCTGCACCCTGACACTCGAGTGGCTGCCTTTGGGGTCACATTATACGTGTCTTTGTCTCCCTCTAGAGGAGCGTATCAGAGAACTCCCTTGTGGCGATGGATTTCTCAGGGAGGATAGGCAGAGTGATTTGACAACCCAGTGGAAGCTCAGAGTGCTGCCATGGAGGAGGGGCACGCGTGGAGGGTGAGACACAGGCTCGCTTTTTTATTTTTATGCATTTATTTTATTAATAATATCTATGTCAGTTTTCATTAGGCTCACACCTCAGGCTACTGTTTCTCAAAGCTCTGATATTTACAGCGAGCTGGTTGAAAGTGATGATTTAATTTAATTTAAACACAAGGTGAATTTTACTTAAAGGATTGTCTGAAATTCAATTTTTCTGCCCAAATGTAAAGAATGCAATGACAATCACAATGTTCTTTCCTTAAATTATTTAATATTTAACTGGACATTGGTTACTTTCAAGCCTCGGCTTTACACTCCATTTGGGTGGTTAGAACCTACAAATGGCCGTTTTTAACTGTCACTTGAACAGATCATGAACTAATCCACATTGCGTTATCTCTGCTTGGCATCTTTCTCAGAAGAGGAGTCAACGAATGAACATATTAGGTTCCCACAGTCCATTGCACCACTCCTCACTAAGCTCAGGTAAATGCAAAAAAAAAGCAAAACAAAAACCATTTATATTAAAAAAAACTTATATATACATTTTTTATACAAATCTCTACATTGTTTTTGTTCTCTTCAGTCATCCACATAGCTCAGCTCTGGTTCCATGGCAGGATAACCAGAGAAGAGTCCCATCGCATTATCCACCAGCAGGGACAAGTAGATGGGTAAGTGAGCCGGAGAAGCTCTACACATTTCTTGTATTTTGACACTCAGTCATTGGATCTGTAAAATCAGTATTTCATATTCTTGCCCTAATCTGCTTTATTTTGTTGCACAGGTTGTTTTTGCTGCGAGTCAGTCAGAGTAACCCCAAGGCGTTTGTGCTCACATTGTGCCATCACCAGAAAATCAAACATTTCCAGATCCTACCGGTAAGACTTCGTTGGTGCTTGATCATGTTTCCTTGTGTCATGTTGGCAAAAGTGATTCGTGGCAGAAATATTGTTGTATCTACTAGTTCATTAGCTTTACGTTGTTGCATTTACATTATTGCTTACCAAATTTAGTAGACTACCTTTCATTAAAAACAAGAAAACACAAATATTTTAGAAATTAAGTTATGAAGTTAAAAATTAATCAGGCAATTCAGTCACTAAAATTTTCTTTTCTGTTCAGGAATGCAAGTAAATAACTGTAATTTGGCATCTTAATCAATTAATGTGGTTCATTATATTTTTTGATTTTTTTTCTGAAAACTGTGAACTTGAAATTTCACGGGTAACAATTTTATTATTAAAAATATCATTTTGAGTAAAGAACTTGCATATACTGGTGCAATAATAATTACAGAAACACACGCATACACACACACACACACACACACACATATATATATATATATATATATATATATGTATACACACACACACACATATATATGTGTGTGTGTGTGTGTATATATATATATGTGTGTGTGTGTGTATATATATATATATATATATATATACACACACACATAGAAAGTGATAAAAAATAAATTAATATAAAGCATCATTTTGTGAGATTTCATGTGTGAAGAAATGCACAGATCAAGTCTGATATTCTGCTTTTCAATTCTTTCCTCCCCATTTTGCTCATGCGTGCCACCAGTGTGAAGAGGACGGCCAGGGCTTCTTAAGCCTCGATGAGGGCGCCACCAAATTCACCGACCTGATTCAGCTGGTGGAGTTCTACCAGCTCAACAGAGGAGTGCTGCCTTGCAAACTCAAACACCCGTGCACCGTCGTAGCCTTATGACACCTTCGGATCATATCACCCCTGACACTTGATCTGACTCTGCCTAAAATGAAAAGAATCTCCCTTTTGGTTGGTTCTTTTTGTTTTTATCTTCATAAGAAGCTGGTGAATTGACTGATGTTGTCATTGCTATTCTTGTTTTTATATCGTGAGTTCGCTGGAGACTTGATGACTTGACGGATTTCTTTTCATCTGCCTGGAGGTTTGAGGAGTCGGATGCACAACTTACTCCAGAGGCTCCCAATTTAAGACAAGATAAAAGAAATGAACACTGCCATTTGTGTCGATGCTGTTGCAGAATCTTCCACAGTATTTCTATCAATAGTCACTAGCAAGCACGGACCCTTGAGGTGTTCCCATGCGGCTCAAATGTGGACTGTAGTTCCCTTCAACTGGACTATCAGCTGGACAATTCAACTTTCGTGCAGACCACTCTGCTCTTTGAGGACAAACAAGTCTCATTAATTTTTAATCACACGTCCACAAAATCAGTTAAGCATTTGTCTCTTAGTTTTGTACTTGTTGAAGTGGGCGTTGCCTTGGATAGCGCATGACCTCTCAAGTGGCCCGTTATTTACCTGTGAGATGGTGCCATCGCCCTCTAGTGTCATAAACATGCATGGACATTTTGAGGCACCAGGATTTTTATTTTTTAATCCCTTTTGAGTTTTGCAAAAATTAAAAGCTGTTGAAACAAAGCATTTGGTATAGAACACAAAATCTGCTTTTTCCACACACTCAGATGTGTTGGCTCATCTCTGAACACAGGGATTTTTTTTCTCTTTATGATGCAGTAACTTCAGTTATTTATTATCAGTACTGACGACAAAATCCACCTTTTGCATCCTGGATTCTTTTTTTTTGTTTGTTTGTTTGTTTTTACAACTCAATTTTTTTTTTCACATAAGCTACAATAAGGTTCTTTTTTTTTCTTTTCTTTTTTCTTCGCGTCAATTTCTGATGGTATTCCTGAGGCAACTTCCACAAAAAACAAAACAAGTCTAACCAGAGAGAGTTTTGGTGTTTACGGTGTTAAAAAAATAAATAAATCAGAAACTGAAGAAACTGGCAACTGCAGCTGTAATACAGGACAGCATCAGCTCTCCGATTCTCCTCGCCACAGCACAGGAAAGGATAACCACTAGCATTTCCTTGACAAGTCCCCCCCCCCCAAAAAAAATTAATTAATTAAATTAAAAAATAAATTTTAAAAAAAGTCTTCAGTCCAGAGATGCAGCAGATTCTGTGGGGAGCATCAGTCCCACAGTCACACTCCACAAATGACCTCCTAGCTTTTGGAAGTCAGTGTCAAACATACACATGGCAAGGAAAACAGCTTAGTGAGCTCAGACATTAATGGTAGACTCCGTGCATTACCTTCCACATAATGTTGCCTTTTTCTGCCTGGAACTACTTGTAAAGGAACAAAAAACAGTCTCATATACATTTACTGCCCACCTTTTTAAAAACCAGGATAGACCTTTCACAAAAAAAGCTAGCTGCTAGTACATCACAATATTCAACAATGACACCTGCATCGCCTTCTTCTTGTTTTCCTCACCCGGCCTTGTTACTTTCTTCAGTCGGCTGTTCGATAAAGTGAAAATACTCAGCAGTGTGGGAGCAAAATACTGGAAATATTATGATCTGTACTTTTGACTGCTATAATACCACAAGGACCATTTTGATCATTTTAAGCTGTCTGTACTGACTTGTACATGATGTGACAATGATGGGAGCATCAGGCTGAGAACAGAGCGCGTACAGCTCACACCGTTAGTCAGGAGGCAGTTGATGCGACTATCTTTTTTGTCTCACACAGCACAATTTGAATTAAAAAAAAAATCAGTCCACCAAGCGTTTGGCTGATGCCAGACTCGTTGGGGTAAATCCACAAAGGAGCTCCTGGAATGACCTGTTTCAGTGCAGCGTCTCTGTATAGCTTTCTTATTGGGTAGACGGGGACAGTGTTCTCACTAAATAGATGATGCGTAAAGCAAAGCCATCTCAAAGATACACTTGGCATAAAATGTTGGAGGTTCTCGGTTATTAGGTTCAGAATCAACCACATTTTTTTTCCCCGTTTCCTCATATTTCCTGAAATTTGTCAGTCGGAGACTCGGTGGTAGCTTGTGTTTATTTACATCAACAGCCATCTGTTATTTACAAGCAGGTTGTTTTTAAGGTATGATAAACATGTGAGATGCAGAATAGCAGCACTATGTTGACACTGTGTGTGGTCACCATTATTTATGTAAGATGCAATGACTTTTTTTTTCTTTTCAAAAAAAATTTTTGCAGCAAAATGTATTTATTTATCTGGATGTGACTGATTACTTGAAATTTTTAGATTTCTTTTTCTCAGCGCTGTTCAGTACTGTTTTTGGTTTTTTTGTCATTACAATGAATTGATTGACCCAGTGTGATTATTATAATTGTAATGGCATGATCTATATTGTTTTTTTTGTTTTGTTTTTTTTATTTTAATTATTCAACAATGATTTGTCATCAGTTTGCTATGAAGTGATGTTTAAAGCACACTGGCCTGCGTAGTGTCATTCCAAATGATGGCATGTCCAACGTTGTAAAACTGAAAATGGAAAACAGTGTTTTCCCAAAGTATTGGTCTTTTTTTTCTTTTCTTTTTTTTTTTAACAGTTCTACAATTTCTCATGCCCTCAGGACCTCTAATTTTGGCTTTTTTTGTGGTGACCTTTAGAGAACCGTAGACATCAACTTAAATAATAAATCCGCAAATGTTTTGGGAAACTCGGTCAGGTAGAGGTCAAAATTCTTATATTTCACTGTTCAAACACCTTGCCATTAAAAAGGAGTTGTAGAAATTTATTAAGCAAAAATTTTAGGTTAGTTATAATAAATGAGTACCAATTATCCTACAGACACATTGAAACATTGTCACATTTTCCTCTGTAAAATTTATTCCCCTTTAAAATGCAACAAGGTATCGAAATTTCATGTACTTCTAACCATGCTAGAGCACAGTTATTAGATGGCTTACATCACTGACATCCTTTTAAGAATGGAAAAAGAAAAAAATGCATCTTTTTTTTTAGTGATTTGCATGTATGTGGGGATTCTCTCATTGATCGTTTGCTTGCAGAGATTTGGAGGAATCTGGATGGTCCCTCAAAGTGTTTTCCAGTTGCTGGAATTCATCCTAAGCTGCTGAGGGAGCTTTCTCATATTACTAAACTAAGTACCCCCTGAAAAGACTTTCTTCTTACTGAAATGTAGCAGATGTTACCATGTGAGGGACAGTACAGGGAGCCTTGTAAGTGTGGGTTTATATTTTGCATAAAACCCTTCACAGGGAATGTTAAATGGAAAACCCCAAATTCAAATTGAATTAGCGAACACGTGGATAACGTAGATAAATAAGGGTATTTGGTTATCGATATTTTTGCCTAACTGAACTGAATGTATCTGGATTGCTCAGGGCAGACCTTGAAGCATGTTAAAATTGCTGGTCTATTGAAAGTACAGGATGATGACGAACGTCATGTACAAAGCGACAGATATTGTAGTTTCATTAAGCTGAGACTGTTCTCCATTACATGCACCACCCATTTGCTTTTGTTTACTTGAAAAAATATATGTGGAGAAAACTGAATAGAACCAGTACTTACAGAATATATTTAGTGCATTTTTGTTTGTTTTTTTTGTTTTTTAATGATGTTGTTTAAACTGTTTAAAAAGGCCTGTAATGCTTGTCTGGCTTCCTGAGCGGAATCAAAGCTCCAGTTATAGGAAATTTTGAAGCAATCACACCAAATAGACACAGATCAGAAAAGTGTATCTTGGAGCATAGTGTCAGCTTTAGTAGTCGAGTAACTTGTACCCACAGATGGTGCCTCTGATGACCCCCCCCCCCCCCAAAAAAATCCCATCCTGTGCACAAGCTAGGTCTAAGATGTGGACCAATGGCAGAGCTACTATCCACACACATTTTCAATTTGATAAATACTTGAATTAAAAAAAACAACAACAAAAAAACCCTGCACTCTCAATCTGGTTTAGGCTGTTGGGAATGAATGCTTTTCTTTTTAGCTGCAGTTTTGCTATGCTTTTGGAGCACAAAGTGAATTGGCCCTTATTCTGCAAAGGTGGAGAGATCTACTCTGGCTCTTGTCCATTTTCATAACATTGTCACAATGCAAGATAACATGGCTGTACAAATGAGTAAAAGTAAAAAAAACAAAAAAAAAAACAAAATAAAAATCTCTCTATATAAATATAAACTATTATGTATTTCAGGGAATGCAAAAAAGAAAACAGTAACTTATCTCTTTTTGTAAGAGAGAGCTCCTGTATTCGTAATGTGCTTTGCTTCAATCTGTAAATAGTTTAATGGCTGAAAAATCCTAATTGTAACCTATTCAGGTATTTTTGTACAAATAAGGGACTGATATATTCTGTTTATTGTAATTAGAATAAAACATTAATACATTGATATAAAAGACAGTGGTTCGTCTTTATGAAGAGAAACTTCCCTTTTATACATATTGTTAAACAAGGTAATCCAACAAGAATTCTGTAATAGATTAACACAGTGCATTGAATCAGAATCTAAGCAACTGTATCCTTGTCCTGGGTAATATACTGTACACACTAGATGGAAAATTGTATTAGGCCACATCTCTGAATAACTGAATTCAGGTGTTTGGTTCAGTCCCACCCTACAGGTCTATCAAATCAGGCAGACATGCAGTTTGCCTTTATAAACATGGGTCATTCTAAAGCGTTCCCTGAATTCAGGTGTGCTACTGCAATAGGATGCTGTTGTTTCAACATGTCAGTTTATGAAATTAGATATTCCCGATCAGCTCTAAGCGGTATTATTGCAAAGTGAAAGCAGCAACTCAGCCACAAAGTGGCAAGCCACATAATGTTATAGTGGGTCTCGGAGTACTGAGGTGCACAGAACATAAGTCACTAATGCCCTGCTGACTGAATAACTGCAGAGTTTCAAATCACTTCTGCCGTTAACAGTGCAAAACTTCAGCTCTGGGAGCTTAATGGCATGGATTTCCATGTTTGAGCACCTGCATGCAAGTCTTACATTGGATGGACAGTACAGTGCCACTGGAGCAGTGAGAAGGTTTTATATGTGGAGTCTTGATCTGGCAGTCTGATGGACAAATCTGGGTTTGGGAAATCTTAATGCTTCAGCTTACCAAGACATTTTGGACAATTCTGTGCTTCCAGCAGTTTGGAGAAGACCCTTTTCTGTTGCAGCATGATGCGCTGTGCGTTACTGCCGGTACCCATCAGCTGCCTCTGGAGTCCCACAGGCCAACCAAGCACGATAGGCCGCATTCGGGACGGGTCACCAGTCTGTTGCAGGGCTAACACAGAGAGACAACCATTTGCACTCACTAATCACACCTATGGGCATTTTGCTGAATTTCTTTGTATTTTGGCCAATAGTTTTTGTAATCAGGAAAAGCCTTGGAATTGTAACTTTCAGCATTGGCAGTATGAGTTGAAGTGACCAATAAATGGGTGTTTTACTAAAAAACAAAAAACAACCCCCCCCCCCCAAAAAAAACAAAAAAGTATTTCTGCAGAATATTTATATTATTACCAGCTGCGGCCTGCATGCTGAGAGTGCTATAAAATGCTAGAACTAGGAATTCTAGAACTAAGCCAACACTTACAGAACAGAACCTTAAGTCATTTCACTGTCGTTTGTTCGTGAATACACAAACATCAGAGCTCAAAGTTTGAACTTCTAAATATCTTATTTTGACAAAAACTTTGGACATCCCTGAACTCATCGACATGTTACAAGATGCAGGTTTCTTGTTGCAAAATGCCTGAGATGGTGGCTGTGAAGATAAAGAAAAACTCAGCAGCTGAGGAAGAGGAGGCTATCCTGAATCTCAACTATGGATCCACCCAGGAGCCAGTGCGTGCTAACCAAGAATCCACCAGTCCCCACATCAAGCTTGCCCTGAAAAGAAAGATATTTGAAGTTAATATCGAACTAAGTCGCAAGAGAAGCTTCTCCCCAGCAAAGAAGAAAAGGTGGCTCTATGAAGAAGAGACGTCTCCATTGAATAGGCACTACAATCAAATTTCAATGAGCAGCAAAACCATCTCGGAGATGTGCCCCCCAGAAAGAAAGAGAAGAAAATTAAATAGAGATTAATCAACAGTGTCACCGAGCACCCATGAAGTTGCTTCTTCTGCTGTGATGCAGCTGAAACCGCGGAATGATGCCATAACGTCCAAATATGAATATGAAATAAATGCAAGCTTAAAAATAAAGCGCCCAAAGACTTAGGCTTTGCTTACAGATTCTGCACAGACATTAGAGACTTCCATGTTGTATAGTTTAATAAATAAATACATGTTCTAAAAATAGATAATTTATCTAAAAGTTTCAGTTTAAAATCTTTGTTAACATCTTATTTAGAAGTGCCTATCAAATGAAAAATAAATTTCAGTGCAAGTTGCAGTGGTATATGGTATGGCAGGGGTGTCAAACATACTGTAAGGCCTTGGGGCCAGAATCGGCCTGGCAAAGACTCCAATCCAGCTGACTAGACTAAGGATGTTCCTGGTGACTAATTTCTTAGTTGCTGCCGCGATCTTGCTCTTCCCCTTCAAAATAACTAATAATAATAGGCCTATTAAAAATTTCAGGTCTGTAACAGAGTTACAGCATTTTTCTATAACAATGTCAGAGCTGCAGCTCCATCTGGTAGCAGATGGCCGCATAACATTTAGGACAACAATTTGCCGGCATTTAAATGAAAAGTGTGTCTGGCACTGACTGGTGACAATAGTGATGATTATTCAGGTAGTCACGCACATCCCTAGTACTGGTGGTGCTATTCCAGCAGGGGAAATAGCATTTAAAGTTCAGTTATTTGGTTAAATATCCTTTAGCAAGTTGCACCTCAACCAGACACTATTGGTAGCCATCTCCAGGCTTCTGTCGTAATCCTGGATGAATATTTGACCACTTTGTGAGGGACATGCATTTTGAATCAGCTGAAACATTCAACTTGTATCTAATTGTAGAAACAAAACATTTCAGTTTGGATTGTTGAAAGCTCCTGTAGGTGGAATGTGTTTGTGGCCCAGTACTTTTGCCTATACAGTGCATTTAATTACATGAAGTGTAATACTTGATTTTTCCAGTAGATGGTGCAATGCCACAACCAGTAGCAACCTGAAAGTATTTGATTGACTTAGAATTTAGTAACAATACATATACATCAATTAAGTGCTCAAAATAAGTCATTATGTGATGCGTGCTTACTAATGCAGAGAAAAGCTGGTTGCTGTGGGGCTGACATTAAAAACACAGAGAACTGACCTTTTGACACCATCTGTGTGTCACGTCTTTTGGATTGTGAGTCATGTGTTGAGGCTCAGTTTTGTTATGAGTAAAGAAAAAGTTTAAAGATTAACAAAGTCTGCAGCTTTGCAGCCTGCAAGCAAAGTAACTTTTATATAAACCTTTTACACAAGCATCCTGACACAAGGTGAGTTACCTATAATTTTACTTAAAGCTATTTTTGCATACACTTTGGGTGGAGAGAGTTTACAGTTTCTGACACTGTGAAAGAGAGGCATTCATTTATGATCCAGTAATTGTTTTCATGGTAGATCAAGCAGTCTCATCTACCTTTGTAATGTTACAGCTCTAAGTGGACTTAATATAGGAGGTGCTTTGTATGTGTGTATTGAGTCATTCTGTGTCTGTAGACTGCCAAGATTACCTTTAGATTGCCAAATTAAAACTTTAAGTAAATAACATTCAAATAGATTACATTAACAAACATTGAGGTAAGAAAAAACAAGTGATGAATAAAAAATGTAAAATATACATCTTTTCTGTGTACACTGGCAGGGGAATCAGAAGTGGCTGACTTTAAATATTTGTGATTAAGAATAACTACAAACTTTAAGGAGCTTTTGATACAGAACAGTATGACAAGCTTACACTGTTGAATGACATCATCTATCAAACTGTGTGTTTTACAATCACAGGAAATGTAATCGTTTTCACATGCCTTATGTCAGGTTATTAAAGGTTCAGCCTGCTAAAAGTGCACAAGTCATCTAATTCCTGCTGGGAAAGTCAAACATGCTGGTGTGCTTAGCAGTGAATCTCCCATCTCCGTGCTCGGAAAAAGTGACAAAGGGGGAATAAAACATATTTGTATTTTGAACTTTGAATTCACATTTACAAGTGAGTTGTGTGAAGGTTTCACGAATGTGTTGCAACAAACCTGCTGTATGATATATATATGTGATATAAATGTATATTCACATATTTAAATGTAAGTAAATTTAACATGAATTGATATATAGATTGTGTTATTATAGAAAAAAGAGAACAATAAGCACTAGCAAAGATTAGTAACGACTGTTTAACAAAACACCCTGGAAGGCCGGGAAGAGATTTTACTTGTAAAGTTTAATTTAAACTTATCAGCCAGTGAGCACGAAAATCTGGAATGGAGTGCAGGAAATATGACCGTCTAAGCTACATGTGGAGCCACCATCTGGAAAGCGTAACTGGATGGACATGAAAACCTTTTCTATCCCCCATGCTCAACACTGCTTGAGCAAAGTGAGAGTTTTAATGTTAATTTTTAGTGCACATTCATGGAAGCCTAGAATATGAGCTCAGGTGGAGCTGCTGTGGGTCTTGATTTTGATGGTTTGCTTATTAAAGATGCAGCCAGAGCTGATTTACAAGAAAAGTCCACCAAAAGTTTTTGGTACAGTCCAGTAGTTAGCACCTGCTCTGGGGAGTACTGTGACAATTCCTGAACAAATTTAACAAGCAAAGTGCAATGTTGTCATTGTACTCAACATTAAAATTGCAATTAAATTTCATTAAGATTGGAAACCATTAAGGAAAAAAAAACTTCAGACACTGGAATTCCTTTTAAAAAATGATTAGAATAAGTGAACTGAAAAACTCTCTGTGAACACCTTTTGTTTCCACTCAATTCTCCAAAGTCTTCTTCAGTCATTTAACCAGAAACACCTCTAAAAGAAAAACTGCAGTTTAATCAAGTGCATATAAAATTGCAATGCATTCTAACAATTTCACGATGATTTTGACATCGTGGGCAACATAGATGAGCAAAAATGTACAGAAAAATAACACTAAGCTCACTTACAAAAATATAAGTTTTCAGTTTGATCTGAAAGTAATTTTGCATGCAGCCACTTCCTTTAGTGGCGATCTCAAATGGGATGCACATATGACAGGATAGGATAGTGTAGGATATTTCATATATTCCATGCAACGACAATTGTGCAGAAATGCAATGTGTCACCATAAAATTACTAATTACTAACAAGGTTACCTTTTTGATTAATATGATATTAATATAATATGCTATTTATGTCTTTATGCCTATATCTGTGCACACTTAGAGTATGTGTTACAAATGTATGCATGTAGGCTTTGTGTGTGTGTGTGCGTGTGTGCGTGCGTGCAACGCATGCATGTATGTGCATGTGTGTACAGAGACATGGTAATAGCAGCTTCAGGAACTCTTGTGAATCAGTGCTTCTTGCGTTGGCCATGAGCCCCATTCCCATTGGCTGGTGTAGTGGGATGAGGGTGGTAAATGGCAAGATAAAAGGAGCAAATGTCTCTTGTCCTGCTTACACACACAAACACACTCACCACGTGCCTAGCTGTCGGTCTCTTTGTGGACGCTAAAGGAAGGAATCCACTGTCCAAACACCGCTGCTGAAGCTGAAGCTCACCTGTAAATGTGAGTATACAGACCCACAACACACACACTTATTCATACAACCTGTCTAATCCTATTTGGGATAAGGATAAGGATAAGGATAAGGGGCTCTGCTTCTCAACAAGGGACAGAGACCTGCACGGTGAAACACTTGTTGAATGATTACAGTAATGTAGCAGAGGGGGCAATGTTCATATGCTGTTGAACCACTGAATCAGCAGTTTGACAGCAATTAATATGCAAATACGGTGCTTTTTTTTTGTGGTTTTATGCATTTATTGTTGGACTGCAAAAGGTTTGCTTTTTATTGTGTGATGTGTTAAATGTAAAGAATATTGAAAAGATTTAATGTATGAACGAGGAAGTCTTGATGGTGCCCTGGTTTGAACAGATTTATGAAACTGACACTTTCGTAAACTGTGTTATGAAACAAAGCCTGTACTCTCTATGGTTGAAGGAAATTGAGATTTTTGGCTGGGTTAATGTGTTGGTAGAGATTTAGTGGTTAAAACAAATATTTAAGTTGTGCAAGCAATGGCACACTTTCAACAATCATGATCTGTGTCTGTAAAACAAGCAGGATTGAAAAGCGAATGCTGAAGACTGTTGCTGACAACTACATCTCCAGCATGTAGTATCAACTGTGTGCTGTGCTGCTGCTGTCTATGTTCACAGACTTGGATACAATATTGACTCCATGCTGACTGTAGGTATCAGTGCTCTACTGATACAGGGCAAACTGGTTGCTGATTTTCTACTGAAATTTAGCTCAAAAAGTAAGGAAATTTGTGTGTAGTCGATTATTTCTTTGTTGTAACAATGCTTCTTGGCAGTAAATCTTAGACTGTTGGAAAGCCTGTTTTATTTCCCCTTAAATGGTGCCACATTTGTAAGGAAAATGCATTTGTGGGTTGAGTAGCAGAGTTGAATATGCGGGTTGTGCCCATGAGAAGCCACAAAAACACAACAGTCTGGCACCTCCTCCTCATGCTGGTCACCAGCTTGGTGACACTATGATGTGAGATGGCATCCCATTCGTCAACCAGCATTTGTCGCAAGTCAGCCAGTGCGGTTGTGTTGGTCACTCTGGCATGAACAGCACCCCAAGGTGATCCCGCAAGTGTTCATTGGGGTTGAGGTCAGGACTGCAGGCAAGCCGTTCCATCCTCTCCATTGCCAAATTCTGGAGGTAGTCTCTGATAAACCCGCTCTGTGGGGGTGAGCGTTGCCATCTTGGAAGATGGAGTTTGGCCCCAGACTGTTGAGATATGGGATTGCCGCTGGTTGCTGAATCTCATCTTTTTTTTAAATGACTTAAACTTTATTGATTTTCCATAAAGAAAAATATACTGCAGTTCCACACTTAACATAGCACAGACCATGTTCTAATTATTGTGGACACTCCAGAATAAATGCTAAAAAAAAAAACAAAAAATGGTTACAAAAAAGACTAGTTAATAAACAAAACACACACACACACACACACACACACACACACACACACACACACACACACACACACACACACATAAATTAATTAATTAACACAAACAGAAAATTTATTCAAATAAAATAAAATAACAATGCCCTAAAGCACAAATACAGATAAGGTAATTATATTAATTATATTACTTATTTTTAGATAATTATAGCATTACAGTAAATTAAAACAGATTAAGTTTGAGCTGGAGATTTAACTTATATAGGAAAAGTAGTGGGACCACTTTGTGCTGAATCTCATCTTGATGTCTCTCTACACTGAGCTTGCCTCCAATGATGACAAGCCTGATTGTCAGCACCTAGGGTACCAGAAGCTCAACAACAATAGTCAATAACAGAATCAGCTGTTTGGCACTGGCAGAGAAGATTTTGCAAGTTTTTAATGAGCTCAACCCACATCTTCAACTCTGCTGTGCAACCCACAAATGCATTTTGCTTACAAATGTGGCTCCATTTAACCCATAAGAGCCCACACACATTTCTCTTTCGAGGAAAGTCTATACAGAATTTCTAAAAACTTTTAAATTACAAACATATTCAAGGAAATTTCCTTGACATGCTGTGACAAACTGTGGCACCGGTGTCACTGTGGGTTCTTATAAACAGGCTTTTCAGTGGAATGATATTTATTGCAAAGAAGCAATGTTACAACAGTGAAATAATGGACCAAATACAAATTTCCTTTCTTTTTGTATTAAGTTTATTTTATTTTATTCTACTTACTTTTTCAAACTTAATGTTTCTTTTCATTTAAAATGACATTGCTGCACTTTTGAACTACTTCTTATTTGTGACACCTTTTTCTATTTCATAAATTTGATTCTATTTTTATATTTGCGACAGCTACACTTACACAGTCTCCCATGTCATTTTATAGTGTTGTTAAGCTACAGATAATGACAGGTTTAGGTTTAATGCGGGGAGAGGTAGCACGCCTCATTGTATGGATGTTTCTGCTAGGAGAGAAGGGGGTGGGGTGGGGAGGGCTGGGGTAGGGGGTGGTTGGTTGTTCATTTCATTCCAAAGAAATTCAGGTTGGCACCTATCCTACACTTTTAGATTCAT
>JAMQGT020010241.1:0-22236 GCA_024447675.2 Pterophyllum scalare | reverse complement strand
TGCATCACTGGTGCGCAGGGAAAATGCATGTCAAAAGGGTCTATGTGAATGCGTAATGGGATCCCGGTCTGCACTGGCTCGGCATTTGTCGATAAGATCACACTCCCCAGGTTCGACTTCGGGGATTAGGGCAGAGGCCGTTTGATCTTGGTGGTTTTGCACTAAAAGTCACAAGTCTCCCAGAATCCTGTAGCAAAGGAGCTGAGTTAGCTAATTGGGAGGGTGCTGCTGCATGCCGGGCCGGACTTCGTGGAGTGTCCTCAAGATGCCTTTGACAGAGCTGCAATTACAGTAAAGTCAGAGCACTGTGCTAATGATGCTTTCAGAGTAGAGGAGAATGGGGGGTATTTTGAAACTTACACACTGTAACAATGCTTTTAAATATAGCTAACAAACTCATTCAATACTGCGTACATGTAAGCGCAAACTTAATCACAGCAGGCAATCAGACAGGAAACTAAACTTATCCATCATCAAATGCGAGCTGTGGTCAGCCGCAGCGCATCAGAGCGTATCCTGCTCTAAAGCTGCATTCGGGGTCCCCTGCGTCCACATTGGATCCACATGCGCCTAGGCAGCCAACACAGCAAAAGCACAGGGGGGTGTGCCAGTTACGGAACATAATTGCTACTAATGACCATTAGGAGTTTGGTTTTCATCCTCCAGGGACCGCAGAAAAGGCCTTCCGTCTTATCAGTTGATTAGAAACAAATAGAGGGGGCCGGATCCTGCATATTAAGTAAACAGGGGGCTAAAATGGTGTTACTCTATCAGGAGAAAGCCTAATGGAGTTGCGGGTAGCTCATCCTCTGCTAATGTGTCAGCAAATGGACAACAGCTCACAAACCCCTGCTCCACTCCTCAAATATTACAGTAACATTTTTTTTTCCTGCCAGTTGAAACCGTATCTGAAAATAACTAAACAGGAAAAAGTGAAAAAAAAATTTTTTTCCATCAGCCAGGGTCTTAGAGTTTAGTTTCCTACTTCTAACAGCAAAATGCTGCAGACCTTTGCGCCGCTCTGTAGTAAAGGCACTTATGCTTTTCCAGCAGCAGTGTTGGTATCCAACTGTCAGTGATGGCAGCAAAGTTGTTTTTTCCTCTCAGAGGATTCATTTGCATTATGCAAATGAACAAATTGATATGGATCTTCTCCCCTCCGATGAACATTTTGCACAGCAATTTGCCAAGCAAGTAATTACTTATTGACAGAATGATATTACACAGGAAATTGTTGTATAAAATGGCAAACTCATCTCATTGAAATGGTGGCAAAAATAATAAGAATAACAATAATAAAATTAGAAGTCATCAGTTAAATGGACATGAGTTATGGAGGCTTGCACTCATCACGGCTCTTAGTGCACTCACTTCACTGCCACCTGTGGTTGCACTCTGGGCTCGTGGCTTTGCATTTTAATTAATTCCAAACATTATTAAGGATACAAATTCACTGTCTCACTCCACTGCACTATGCAATGTAGTTGAGCTGCAGGAATATCAGCAATTATCCATATTGTGATGGAATATTTATGCAGTGTTTGTGTACCCTGCATGTCACATCATGTTGTAACCAGTGATAATGTTTTCTTTTTTTTTTACTGTTCCTAAAGCACTAAAACTGGGAGAGATGGAAAATATTTTAAAGCAAATAATAAGTCACAATATATAAAGTGACACACTGTAAATGTGTACCCACCCAGCCCCCCCCACCCCCACCCCCTTTATTTCAGCACCTTTTTCTCTATTGAAATACAAATCAAAGAGTGGCTCCAAAAACTGTAAATGTGCAAATCTGATATTTTTCTTTTCTTAAGGTCAGTGTAACGTCAGATGTGAGGCAGCATCGAGCCGTTCATCAGCAGACACTGCTTAAACACCGTGACCTTTGATAACCTTGGTTAAAAGAAACAGACTCCTGATAAAGCAATTAACATCGTTCCAGCAGGATGCACGGCCAGTAGGATAACCTTAACTTCTTTTTAATCATCTAATTCATAAGGACCATTTATATTTCCTTTCTTCTGTTTCCACCTTTGTTGCAGTAAAGAAATTATTTTCCAATGCGCTTGTGTCAGCGCCATTCCAGCTCTAATATCGAGCATCCCAAGAGATTGGCACCTGGAGGAAAACAGAGAGGGAAAAAGGGAAAAAAAGGGCCAGTGTGCAGCTGCATTTTCTTCTTCAAGTAATCGAATCCCTCAAAAGGGGTCCATTTTTCTTCATCTCCCCAGGTCCACAGGACCTTTAAACAGAGCAAGGCACCAAAAGAAGGCGCCATAGAACACAATTATAATTCCAATATAGTCTTGTAAAGAAAATGTAAACAGATAGCCAGGCTGCAAAAGCTGCCCCCATTTTCCCAGAAGACTGGTAATAAAGTAGAAAAGATGTAATACTGGAAGAGGCTTTTCACCCCCTGTCCTTTTCTCACTAAAGAAATTGAAAAGTGTGGCTCTCTGCAGTGGTGCTGGTGGAAGAAAGGGTGCGCCGAGATGCATGCGAGATTTAAAGGGGAGACAGAGCCGGGGTAGATTTTACCAGAGGCGTTAATGTGGTTTTGCAAATGAACTTTAATGCACGAGTATTGATAAGAATAAACGCTGCTATGCAGCACTGGCTGAATCCTTTTTTCTAGTACAGTAGCTGCATGTTTTGTCACGAGCTTAATTTCAGAACCCTCCAGACTCTGACAGGGACGCAAACAAGCTACCATCCCCTCCAGAAATCCGAACAAGAGCAAATTGGTGGCAAATTTTGATTTGTAAGAGCGTGCAGCTTTCCTGTTGGCAAATCTTGAATTCTCAGAGCGGGACATTTTTATCCTTTCCTATACAGTAGTTTCCCCCACTCGTGAATATTCCGTTTGTTGTGTGTTGTCTTGGGGGTAATATTTGTTTTATGCCTGGTTTTGTTTTTTTCTCCAGTTTATTCTCCACTCATTGGAATGCAGAGAAAAACAGCAATAGGCTGCTTCTGGTAATTTCCTGGCAGTGGTTGCAACTGTCCTAATAATTATTACTGGTACTGGAAGCTGCTGGGGCACACCGCTCAGGGGTTTGTGCATGCGTGCGCGCGATCAGGTCATTCAAAGCGGTGATTTAAACTTCAGTAACAGTCGTGTAAGGTCGGGAACGTTCAGTCAGGCTGATGTTTAGACAGAGCTGTTGGATTTTCAGCTGTTTTATGAAAAGTCTGTTCTTATTATTATGCAAAAGAGATGATGACCAACATCTGCTGCTGTTCTTTGCCATATGGGCTGTTTGGTAAGATCCAGTGACATGACCTTTAGCATTTCAGTGTGAATCCACTCTTGTAGAGTTACTCACTTTGCCTGAGAGAAAATCGGCTCCAAGAGTTGGTTAGTGGGATGAATGTGTGGCTGTGCAGTTTCCCACTAAGTGTAAATCACAGGCAGAAAGAGAAAGGCATGGATGCTTGTTCTTGTGAGAGCGCGCATGTATGAATATGTGTGTTCCTTCCCACACTCGTGTGAGTGTGTGTGTGTGTATGTATGCATAAATCTCAGTCCGGGCCAAGAAGCAGTAAGGCCCGGCAGGCTGGGAAGGCGCAGAGAAGGGGGGGGGTGTGACAGTTTAGTGTGAGAAGGGGAAATGGCATGGTGGTAGTGAAGCTAGTCATCCGTCTGCTGTGACACCCAGCGTGCATGGAAGATGTCCCCGGGACTCGGCAAAGGCAGAGGAAGTGTGGTCTTGCAGAAGAGTGGGAAGTGTCATTCTCTCTGAAAGTGTCACCGTCTCTGGTTCATTGTCTTCGTGTTAAACATGGCCACCGTATCGCTGATTAACATTTACTGCAGCATTTTAAATGTCCAGCCACCTAAATGCGCAAACATTTTTTATAGCCTGCTGACCCCTGACCTATTCTCCAGGTCCATGAAATATGTAGCTACACAATATATCGTCAGCTGTGACACTCTTGGCACCAAATCTTATGAAATGAAAGGACCGAAGGGTCTCAGATGTTCTGAACTATCCCTGCTGTGTTTCCTCGCCGCAGGGAAATCGACATATTTCCTCCTTATTTTGTGTCCACAGTTGTGGTTGTTGTCTCCCAAGGACCCAACCAACTCTTTCAAGTGTTCCATTATATTGGATCAAGTGATATATGTTCCGCACTAAAGTATCTCTCCATGAGGTACAAAGATAAATATGTCTGTAAACAGACCTTTCAATGGAGTTTTATTTTTAATGATGGCAACAGTTTGAAGGGAGTGTTCAATTGCTTGTGAGTCCTTGTTAGGCAGAAAACACTACACAAATGTGATCGTCCCATCTACTGAAGAGGTTTAGTGAAGGGTAACTCACACTGAGAACACTTGTTTTGATGGGTTTTTCAGATGAGATGCATGGAAAAAGGAATGGGAGGATGAAGGTCTACGTTGTGATATCTGAGGTTAATGCTCACACAAATCAAAAAAAGTTGTTTTTACCTCATATGTCCATGGACTTTCAATACACAATATTTAGGTATGACTAACAACACAAAGACGATGACAAAAGGTAAAAAAAGAGTACACACACTTTCATTTCTAAAGTTTTAGGTATCAAAACATTCTTAATGGGTCTAAAATTAGATAAATACAACTTCAGCTGGACAACAACAGCTGACGTATTACGCTGTGTTATTATTTACCTAAAATACACAAGCAGTGTTATTTGTTAATACGGTGCCACAAAAACATCAGCACTCATCTCAAAGAAGCAGCTGTTGCTGTCCATCAATCTGGGAGGGGTTATGAGGCCATTTCTAAAAAATGGGAAGTCCAAATTCCAAAGAGAGAAAAATCCTTCAGAACTGGAAAACATTTACGACAGTTAACTTTCTTCCCGGGAGTGGACGACCCAGCAAATTCACCCCAAGAGCTTCATCTCAGACTCTACAGGCCTCGATTAGCACGTTAAATATTAATGTTCACAATCAGAAAACGACTGAAGAAATATCGCGTATTTGGAAGGGTTACCAGGAGAAGCCTTTTCTCTCTAAAAAGAGCTTGCAGCATGTCTCAGCTTTGCAAAATTGCATCCAAACAAACAAACAGAGACTTCTGGAACAATGTTCTTTGGACAGATGAGAGCAAAGTGGAGGTTTTTGTCCAAAATGCATGGCACCATGTTTGGCAAAATCCAAACACAACATACCAACAAACACCGCACAATGGTAGGGAGTGATGATTTAGGCTTGTTTTGCAGCCACAGGACCTGGGCACCCCTCACTGAGGTAACCATGAACTCCTCTGTGTACCAAAGTATTCTAGACTCAAATATTTAAAATTGGTAAAGTCCAGCTGAAATGCTGTGAACCTTCAGAGAGCTGCGCAGAGACGAACTGAAGCAGTGATATAAAGCAGAGTGATGAGTGACTCATAAAGAAAGTCATCCAAGTTATTACTGCTAAAGGTGAAACGTGACGTGCACTTAGTTTTTAATCGTTTCTCCATTTTGGATACATTTTTTGCTGAATAAATAATGATGCAATGAAATGAGTTGTGTGTAGTTAGAGGTTAGAGTTAAATCATTTTAGAACCAGATGATTATTTTTTATTTTATCCTGTTCTTATACTTTCTTCTTATGTTGACTGTTAACATTTAGAAATCTGCATCTGCTGTGCATTTTGAGATTGGTACACTTTAACAATTTAAATTGTAGGTTTGTTTAGTTTTTTTGTGCTTTTGTTTTTTTTTTTTTTTTTGCAGAGAGTATAATTTTTAATAATCACGAGATGAATGGTGTCAGATGAAAAATGCGTTGCACATAAACGTCCTGCTTTTAAAATCACAGAGTTAAATATCTGTAGCGGAAACAAAATGTTGTTGCAGGATTTAAATAATTAGGTGTGGAAATTTTGTGTTAAATGGCAAAAGGGAGAAACATTTAAATCCTAAACAGACTAGAAGGCACGGGCACAGCTATCGTGTAAACGTGCTTTCCAAGTTGCACTTGTTCACTCAGTAACGATCAGCTGGGTTCAAGATGAATAATTCTTCCTCTCTGAATGACTTTAACTTATTTAATATTTTTACAAGCACAACCTATTACCTTCAGTATCAAATTTTCACAGGGCTGACCCAGTTGGGAGACGTAGAAAGACAAAGAGAGAGACTGAGAGGAGCCAAAGTCGCTGGGATTTTAATGGTTCCTGCCTGCCAAGTGTGGTCACGAGCCTCCAGTGCAAAGACAAGGCCTAATCAAAAGTCTCGTACCGTGTGAGCGACAGCATCAAAGTGCATCTGCATGCTGGAGGGAATTCTCTCAACTTTCTGATTTCTTCACAATTAAAGTGTATACAGGAATGGAAATGCATGCTGTGATGATTTCTTCCTCCTTATTTTTTTCACTCCTCTCTTTCTATTTCCTCTATCCCATCGTAAAACAACATGAGTGCCTCTCCCGATTGCCTGCTATGTTTGTGTACATTATTTCCCAACCCTCAGGAGGCCCAGAGGACAAGATGGAGAATTAAAAAGGGAGAGGAAGAGCTGAGGGGTGAAAATATAGAAGAGACACTGAGAGAAACACAGCTGAGAGGAAGACGGGGAGGCAGTCAAAGCTAAGAGAGTGTGAGAGAGCTGTATTTTCACACCATTACTGTTTGAAAAACATTTTAGCACCCTGAGAAACTACGCTGCATCCAAAAGAAAAAAAAAAAGATGTGCTACTGCATATAAACATCTTTCTGGAAGACAACAGTGTGAACACGGCAGCAACAGTTGACCAACAAACTATAAACGGAAGTTGAATAATTTCCCGTCTCAAAGACGTTGCACAGCAGCGTGTCTTCGTTCGGTGGTGTTTCCTCTGTCTGCCCGTCTGCTGCTGCACACTGGCTTCATCGAAAACATCATTTTATTGAGTGGTAGGAAGCGAAATCTCCAGAAGGATAAAATTTACTTGTCAGGTTTATAGTTCCTATCTCTATTTCCCAACCTCCTATTGGTGGATTGGCTAGTTAAGTGCTGCTTCCTATCAAGGCAGCAACAAAACTGCAGAAGCCAGAACGATGGAAATTACTTTTCTGGCTTCGATTTTTCTGCGTGGCAATCGTACCATGCCTGGAGTGCATTTCAAATATAATTGAGCTTGGTGTGTTCACAAAGGTATGATGGGGGTGTTTGTGAAAATCTGCAAACATTTTTGCCTCCTTCCAAAATCCACCTGGAACTCGTTGGCAGTGTCATGTGATTGGTTTTGTTTCATACCTGTGTCCTTTAGACCTTCCAGTCCGCCCGGATCTCTTCTTCCAAAGTGACTCCATAGCTCTTCCAGTTGGCTTTGATGTTATTAAATGCGAAGACCTCCGGTAGCAGTGGTTCCACTGGCACGTGCTCACAGCATCACACTTGACAGCAGCCTTTGGGAACACACCGAATTCAATTTCTTTTACTGCCCGCCTAATGACGACGACACCCTCACGGAGTAACTGCAAGTTAAATTTTTATTTATCGTGAGCTCTTAGACATTATTCCTAATACTGTGACATCCTTTGTTTTTTCATCCACCCGTACCAAGAGTGCAGGTCAGTAGGTTTGGCCACCCTGTTTCTGTGTGTGTAAGCGTTTTTGCCAGCATCTGGAGCGGCTAAATGGATATTGGAAGCTGTTGCCGGAGCCGAAAAATGTTGGACAATGGTTGAGATTGATGAGTGTTTGGGCGCTTTCCCTGTGACCCCACCGCATCTGGCAGGAACAAAGTCAGGCAGGTGTGACAGCCAGCATCCATCTACTAGTCAGCTGTAATAGGGAGGGGGCATTTGTACAGGGACACACACACACACACACGCACAGATACACACAAACTGATATGCACACTACAGGCTGTGTTTTCCACACAGTTTAGCAAGCAAGGAGGCACACACTTATGTCTCTGTCTCTCTCACTCACACACGCACGCACACAAAAAAACAAAAACAAAGAAAAATGGCAAATGCACACATTCACTCAAGCGCACACGCACGCACACACTGAGGAAAAAAAAAAAAGAGCCTTCCTGGCAAGCTTAACTGTGTGTCTTTCCAGGAAGGAGTCGTTTTGCAGCGCTGACTTTCTTCAAATGTCTGCGAGCTCTCATGTCTTATTACGGGAGACAAATGGCATGTCGCACCAACGGCACGTCCCAACTGGTTAGCTCTGGACATGACAACCATTGCAACACATTTCACTTCACTGCGTGCGCTCTTCTGTTGGTTAAACACGTGAAACAGTCAGACAGCACACATGTTGGGATTAGACATGTAATCACGGAAATGTATGCAGCTTATTTGGGGTTTCGGGTAATTAATAGACATGTTGGGTTCATTCTTGCTAAAACAGAGGTCTTGAACTCAAGCTGCATCAGACTGTACCATTCATTCATGCTTTGATTCCCCCCCTGGGAAATAAACATCAATATGTTGTATTTATTCTCAACAATCCTCACATTCTGAGGTATCTGAGATTTAATCAGGACAGTGACTCAAACTGCGTACTTTGTTGCTCCTGCAGAACATCCCGGAGGTTACTTCTTTCTGCCAAACTGGTGCCCTGGTGATCCTTCAAAGTAACCGGGCTAATCTGCCCATGGCCTTAAAAAAACAAAACATTATTCTTTGAAAATTGTTCATTGTTTGCCTGATCGGTTCAGGAGGTCATCCAAGAGATAATTTCTGAAATGTAAGTAGCTTATCAGTTCCACTGGCATAAATAAAGCATCATCTGAAAAGTTTGGTCATTGAGGATATTATTCAACTCCTGTGTTAGCGTCAGGAAGTGTGGCTCCATAGCGTAATGAGCTTAAAAGATCCCCGGTTCGATCCTGGAAGGAGACACAAATCCCTTGAGGCTGTGTCAGGAGGGCCATCTAGCGTAAAAATCTGCCAAATCACCTGTGCAGAGCTACCTGCTGCGGCTACCCCTCGTGAACAACAGAGCAGCTGAAAGTAGCTCATTAAGACCAGGAAATCTTTCTGAGAGTGATAGCGTTGTGTAATCCTTTGCCCAAAGTTATATTATGCTACTTTAATGTTGCAAGAGTTTGGGCTACCACTTGTTAGAAGCAGAACTCTCTCCCACTGATGGAGCCTGGTCTGATAGAAACGCCGTGATTTCCCTCAAACAAGCAGCAGTGGCTAAAAGAGCTCATTGGCATAGCAACATTAAAATAGCTGTCGGTGTTTCTGGTGGTTACAGCAAGAAATTCAGAGATGAGTTACAGATGCAGCCCACAGATGAGGTCTACAGACTTTACCCCAGGTCATACAGTAACAGTTTCAGGCTGGTTGTCTAAGGGCACAAAGGCAGAACTGGGTCCCCACCAGCACTAGCAGTGAAGCTGGGTATCCGCGGAAAGACGTTACTTTAATTTTCCTTATAAAACACAATATTATGTAAGCCTTTCTTGGTACTGGAGTCAGAGTTATATGGCTTCCCGCCATTGTTTTATATTCAGGATCCAATTAAGACCTGAAAACTGAGGCATAATCAATGTTTTAAAGCCTTATGGCAAAAGTGAGACATTGTAAATACAGTATTATGAGAAAACAGGCAGAACTATGTGAGACTGTGCTCCACTCAGTTAGCAAAAACCCCAACAGCCACCGTGGATGCATGGCTTTGTGCTTGATGTAGTGATTCTTACAGGCGTGACGGTGGGTGCAGTAAAAGGAGCGGGGCGGCTCGTCTCAGGTGGGGCCCAGATTTAATGCGATGCCGCTTCATTGATAGATATGATTACAGGTGTTCTACAAAATATTTTTCGCCATCTTTTTATTGAAGGTCTGAGATGTAACAATCTAACTATAATCCAGTTCTTCATCTTAGCCAATTTAACAGACACAAAAACACAGCAGGCATGAAACCACACCACACAGTTAATTTCATCCCAGAGGATCCACAGTGTCTGTGACTGGCTGCTGCTGTTAGTATTCTGCTCACCTTATACCAGTCTTTGACTGAAGGGGTACCTCTGGAAACCCAAAACTAAAAGATTGCTGAGCGTGATCGCTATACAATACAGTTTTTTAAACTGCCTACCTCAATTTTTCATACACACACACACACAAACACACACACACATATATATATATATATATATATATATATATATATATATATATATATATATATATATACACACACACACATTTTCTGAGTATATCTACAAAGCCATGAGAGCCACAGTACATACTGATTACATGCTGGAAGTAACTCAGACCTGTGCTGTATAGGGAGGATGGTGACATTTATGGAGGAAGGCCTGAATGCAGTCATGCTGGTTCCCTTTGCAGTAAAAGCATCTCTCAGCCGGGTGGTCGACGCCACTATTGTTAGAGTGCCTTACTGCGTCAAGCCCCAGGGTACTGGCTCCATTCACCCCCCCCCACACACACACACACACCTCCCCACCTCCTACTTTCCCTCCACCACCACCGTTACCGTCACAGCCCCCATACCTCTGCTGGCATGGAAAATCCCCCATGAGCCTCTTCTCTGATGTAAATCACAGGTAGGGGAAATGTGAGCCTGGCTGATGCACCGGCACTGTGCCGTGAAATCTCTGTTGACATTACCGACGGGCGATTCCAGAAAAAGACACAGTGCGAGAGCAGGAGAGGAGGAAGAGAGTGATAAAGAGGGAAAGGGAGAGAAGGAGAGAGAGATGTGAGGAGACGTGAGCATTTCAGAGTCACTTTTGACTTTCTTACTTTTTGACTCACTATCTTGCCCACGTCTTCAAGATGATGGTCTGAACTCAGTAGGCTGCATGCTGTCAACCCCAATCTTGCATCATGATTTGGCATCTTTAATGATTTTTACCTTACTCTTCATAAGCTGACAGAGAGAAACTACCTGCTTTTTGTCTTTTAAAAAAAGCTCCTTTAATTCAGCTGCTGGATCTTACTGCTATAATACCCTTTAGACCTAACCTGCTTTCTTACTTTTCGCTAGGCAACCTTTTAGCAGACAAAGATTGATTTGTTTTTATTTTTCCAGCTTTGTTATGTGATAGAAAGTAGCGGAAAGATGAGGCTAACTTGGAAATGAAGTGAAGGCAACAAGGGAATCAGGGAAGTGGGTTATGAGAGGCAATTTCCATGCCCACTCCCATCTTCTGAGGAGCAAAGGGAAGAGTAAATGACTTTTACTTTACTGTATAAAAATATTTAGTTGTACTTCATCTCAAGTGCAGCATTTCAGGAGTAATAGCTCTTTTAACTCTGTGCTGCCGGGGTGTCACAACTGGAAGCAAAAGCTGCCCTTTTTTTTTTTATTGTGTAAGTGAGAGGACTCTTAGTCTGTCGTGGCAGAGGAAGTTTGGGGATTTTGTCCCTCAGCAATGCATTAATGCATTTGATGGCTGTTTGTGTTGGGTGAGTTAAGGCATAAAAGGAACATGCCATTGCTATCTGCCACGTAAGACAACAGAAATGACTCTGCCTCCTTTCTCTCGTCTACTTTTTCTCTGTTCTTGTGTCTTTGTTCTCCCTCCCTCCCTCCCCACTCTACGTCTCTGGGTCTGTGTTCCAGACAGAGTGTGAAACACGTATAGTGGCATCATGACACACAGAAGGAGTGCTTGTTCTTGTAGCAGCCGTCCACTCCAAGGTGATCTGACATCTTAAAGCAATGCTCTGTGCAATTGCACATTCACTCAGACAAGCGTGTTGACATTGCTGCCTAGCCAAAAGACCCCTCCTGTCCTCCCTTACCAATCTGAAGCTGGCTGCCAAGTGCTTCCGCGAAGAGGATGGCTTAATTGTTTCTGCCACAGCCATGCCTCTTCTTCATTTTTCTCTCTTTCCTTCCTAATCCCATGGACGGGAAAATGGAGCTGTTATTTGCATGTCTAATGATACTCGATATCACAGGCCTCTCAAAGGAGAAGGCACAGATGATTATTAATATAGCCAACGAAGCCCTCATTTATGCTGCCTTTTGTTCTTAGGCCTGTGCAAATACTGCTTTCCAGTACCTGCATTTTTTAAAGCTGTATCCCGTAGAGAGCCACGCCGGCTTTGACTGTGGTAAAACCACAGCTGATGAGTGCAAAGCCATATTGGGTCTCTGTAAGTTTGGACTGTGTGTCTCTCTTCTTGAGCTTGGCATAGGCTACTGATATACTAAACATAATAATAATAATAATAATAATAATAAAACATTAAATAATACAGCTGGGATATTGATCCTACTGGAGATTAGATCAGTGCTCCCATTCTTAGGAGGTCATACTGTAATTCCTTTTTCTTGTTTTTCCTGAAACCTGTCCTTAACTTCACGGAGCAGTTTTTGGCATTCAAAGATGTGAGTGACTACCTGATTTATCACCATTAATCAAATATAGCAGAATTTTGCTATAAGACAAAAAAATGGTTAACCAAAGCTGCCAGAGCCCATTATTCAAACTTCCATAAAGATGATACGTTGTATACGGTATATGGAAAGCATGCCGTTCCAGCAGTGGCAACTGCCATTGAAAGTGGCTAATTTGTGAGAGTTCTCAGGTTGAGAACAATGACTCTGACAGCTCGAACAGGCACTGTGGAGCACATCTGCATTTTTCCACAGGAATAAGCCCGAAAGAATAACTCTGACTCTGCATGCCGTCCAATTATGGAAATTTGAGCATATCCACATACGCTATACATAAAGCACATTTTGAACCATGTGTTCAGAATCGGAATTTTGATTGTATCCACTGCAGGTTTGTCCACTAATTTAATTTATAGCTTTACTTTAAAAAAAATTTTTTTTATTACATATTCATAAATATTAATCTCAGTAGAAAATGCTAGACTCTGGTTAGGCTAGTTTTTAACTTCTAGTGTTTTTGCTTAAACGGTTGTTTTATTTTAACCATCGTCTTATTTCATTTATTTACAGGAATGATTCATACGTGAACACTGTTGCATCTGGATCAAATGTAACCAATGCACCGTATTATCCAGTCAAATACGGGAGAGTGTACCTCTGTAGACACTGATGCAATAAAAGGTCTTTTTAAAAACACTTTTTAGATAGTTTGTCATACAACATAATTCTATAGGAAGGCCATGTTTTCAGTTTACAGCTGCTTTACTTTCCAACAACGGAGCTCCAAGATCCCCTCGGTGAAACTCACCAGCTGGCATGTGTTGTTTGTGACATTTAACAAGATCACAGGATCACATGCTTGACAGATGAGTTTATGATACTTATCCACATCAATACACATTTACTTGGTTGTTAAACTATGAGGAAAAATCAGAAAAAGGAAAGAAAGAGAAAGGGTGAGAGGAAGGGGGAGAGAGGAAGGGGGAGTAAAATGCTGAAATATGAATTACAAACCCGAGCAGCACCATCTGGACCGAGAAAACACACATCATAGTGGAGAGCCGGCACATTGAATTAGACTTGCTACGGGATCCATCTGCACCTCGTGAAATCAATCTCATTCCTTGATTTGATTAGGTCAGCCGCACAGAAGAAAGAGAAAACTGTTGTGGTCCTTGATTAAGCTTGTTTTGTTTAGCACCTCTCCGCACCCGCCTACTTTCGGCATGCTCTGTATACCGATAAGTTTGGGGCGCACAGGTAGGGTAATGGCAGCAGTCGAGGTTAATGTTAAAAAATCTCCCTCTGTTTAACACTCAGCGTGTGTGCCACAGCCCCTGTAGCTGAGCTCATTTACACTGTTTCACAGCTCTGTGTCTTTATTGTTCGTGATATTTCTTTATTTATTTATTTTTGTGTTGGTTTTTTTTGTAAATCACAGGTTTTTCTCAGGCTTAAATCGGGCTGCTGAGCTCTTCAGAGACCACATGTGGAGCAGCCATGAATTGGAATAATGCGTTCTATCAGAAGTCATATTGTTTTAATTTACCTTTGTGTTCTGGTTACACCAAGCACACGCCAACGAACAGACTGATTGTCCAGTGCTCTCTTGTTCTAACAACAGGACATAATGAGCAGGCGGTAAAAATCCATACTGAAGATTACTTGCATACAGCAGGTCTTTCTGAGAGCCCGTGTTAGCCGACAGCCTGAATGCATAATGCACCCTTGTTTTTATTTTTCTGTTTCCCATCCTCATAGCTGTGACACTGTACACTGCTATGATTAAAATGCATCCTCCAATGTATCAGCACTCACAAACAAAAGGCTTTTCATGGGTGGCTTAATCTAATTGTGCTGCCCTCTTGTACTAAAGGTAGCTGCTTTGACTTTGACTTATTCTCCAGAAGCAATAATGTGCCAGTGGCAATGAACGGAACACATGTGCCATTGCTCAAAGTGCATGGATGGACATGAAACACATTAGCCCAGACTGACCTTGGGACAGGCTGAGCACAAATGCCGTACAAATTGTTGCCTTTTTTTGTTTGTCTCATTAATTCATTGTTGTCTACGAGAAAACTAAAGCAGAATGAACACAAAAGGTGATAGCTTGCTGACAGTTCAGTTTTCTGTGTGTGTGTGTGTGTGTGTGTGTGTGTGTGTGTGTGTGTGTGTGTGTGTGTGTGTGGAGGGTATAACACTGGGAGTTTCTTTACTGATTGTAATTACTGCACCTTTTCTGTGTGGAGTTGGTTCAATTATAGACCATCACCTTTCCCCGTACGCAGGTCATGACACCATCTCTTTCTCATTGTCTCAATAAAGCCGGAGTGTCAGCAGCAATAATAAATGAAGAGGAAAATATGTGAGGCACTCTTTCCTCTTTTTGGCCCCCATGAATACTGTGTTTGACCTCTGAAAAAAAAAAACCATTATTGATTATTGTTATATTTCAACAGATGCTTACAAATCCCAGCGGATTCAGTCCCATTGTGTAGTGCGCAAGAGAGCAGCAGGAGATAATGAAGCCTAAAACACTTCATCCTGATTGAGTTATGTAAAAAAAAGAAAAAAAAGTCCATGTGTGCTCACCATAGGAGTGAAAATGAATGAGCCATATAAGATCTGAAAGGCTTTACTTCACTCCTTTAAATTTGACCTCATTTGTGATATAAAGAATTGAAGAGCTGACAACATTTCTGGTTATGACATTTCTGAATTAAACTTTCCGTTTCCAATGCCCCGGCATCACAGATCTTCACTATGTGATTTCCTCCAATAAAGTCTTTTGTGGTTCACACCAGACGGGAACTTTTCTGTCCAATTTGATAAACCGCTACGTGCCATGAGACAGACTGGAGGGAAAATGCTTCCAAGAATAGCTAAGTGTATCATATATCATGCATCGCACCATCTGTTCCGTACATTCAAAATGTTATTGCAATATTTAGAATTACAGATTATTCATGTAGGTGTAATTAACAGAGTCAAAATCCAACAAATGGGAGGAAGCTACAATTAATTCCAGACATGTTTGAGTAGAATCTATCTGGAGTAACTATTTAGGCTACAGTTGCCTGAGGGTGTACAGATGGAAGAAAAAAGCTCTAATTTTATCAGTGGCAATGAATTACCCTCTATTGATCCCTCATTGCAGTATGAGGCCCTCTCAAATTATTTCTTTGGATTTGTTCTGTGAGGCAGCGTTACAGTGAACAGATGAGGAGAACTGGGCCACAATAACTGACTGAGCTGAATAAAAAAAGGTCAACATCTGGCTTTTACAAAAGGTGCTATGTAAACTAGACCATGCAGTGCATGGCCTTGGGGTTCATATACATTTTACATAACAACAAGCAGTCTACTCCATATTTAATGGCATAATGTGGCATTTCCGCACCGTATTGTAGCCTGGTCTGGTCGCGCAACCTCAGTTAAACAAACCCACATCAGGATTGTGCTAAACATGACATTTAAAGTCAACACACTGATGCATTATACAGCACTTCTTCATGCTGTCCTGCACCTTTGGCAGTGTGCTACATAAAATGTGTTCAAATGCTTGTATTATGTAATAACAGTGGAAGGGATCTAAGTACTTTTTACTGATTTAGTGGGCAATCTGGGGGTACTAGTACTGCATTGGCACCGCTCGCTGCTTCTTGAGATTTCTGTTCTTTTACATTTGAGAAGAAAATATATGATTTTAAATAGTGCAGACTCTGAAGTGTTAATATGCCACTTATAGATGGATCACTTCACAGCTTTTCAGATAAATATCACCAGCTTTTGTTCAAAATTAAACCCGTCAGCAGCTCTGAAACATTTATCGCCCTTCTAAAAATAAAAGAAGGAAAAAAAAGAAATCACTTAGGTGGATGCTGGTGTGGTGGATGGGGACAGAGTTGAAACAGTAGCATTGGTATGAGGAGCAGATGTGAAATTTTAAGCCTTAAATGGACCCCCAAGTTTGGTGTTGGGTTGCAAATAAAGAGTAAGCGGAGAAAAGCATGTTACATGTGCACAGGCTGCACGAGTGCCTGACTTTGCTTGGATTAGTCCAGCAAACAGTGCAGTGCTCATATCCAAGAAGCTCAGTACGTATCAATATATCAGCCACAATTCATTTCTGTGCACAAAGGTAAAGGATCTGAGTTCTTCCGCTGCTGATACATAGCAAGCACAGTTGAATCCACAGAACCCACCTCTGACCCTCACTCCAACTGAAGCAGACTTTGGAGAAAGCAGTCCGACGCACAGTGTGCAGTCTGTTCTGGCAGGCACTCGCTGACAAGCATCACAGTGACAGTATCTCCTCCCTCTCGCTCTTTGCTTCAGTGTCTCTCTGGCCTACTGGTACATACATAGGAGGAGAACACGTCCTAGCTACCATTTGGCCTGACAACTAGGGAAATCATTAGTTCCCTCTGTAGGGCTACACTTGAGCATCAGGAGCCCAGGCCCAAGGCGGGGGTGGGGGCGGGTGATGTGTGGGAGTAGAATCTGTAGACTCTTCCTCATTAGGACACAGTGATTGTTCAAGTGATTGCCGTAAAAGCTCATCTTCAGCAGGGACTGACATGTTTCCTCCTCCGCTGACAGGATAAGCAGTCCCATGCAGCCCCTGATTGGGAGTTGAGGTTGGCAAATGGAGGTGTGCGGTTGTGTGTCTGTGTGTGTGTGTACTGGCAGACAGCACTGCACACAAATATTGTCACAGGAAAATTTCCTTTGTCAACCAAGACTTTCTCTCATCATTCTGAACTTCAGAACACATGGGTGTCGGATCTTTTCAACAACCTGACCTGCAGCAGCTGAGACGTAATAACTTTCCCAGCCCGGATGCACTCTGCTGCACTCACTCCCAACGTTTCCTTTAATAGATTTGGTTTATGTTCATGGAATAATGTAGTCACTGTTCACTCTGGGTATGGGAAGACTGGAAATACACACGACAGTAGAAATATGTTTCAGTATTATTTCAGCTTTTGAGAGGTTTTGACTTTATACTGAGAAATACTGCTAATATCTTTATTCATGTTATGTTATTTATTCAATGTTATTCAAGGCCAATGAGAAATCAACGCAGGCACAGTGGCGTACGTGGTGTAAGCTTTCCTCACCGTGTGTTCACAATACTTGTTTTCTGACACCAGTGTGCATTGTAGCACATAATCATCACAACTCCATTGTTGTTATCCATTATCTGCTAGTTTCCTGAACGCCACAGTCAATGTCACTGATTACCGGTGCTGATTTAGTTGCCCAGGCAACTTAGTTAATGACAGGGACCAGTGACAGACTTTTTTTATTTGCATGTACGTAATTGTACTCTTTGATGAGAATTTGTGCACTCTACTGTGAAGGCTGTCCACGAAGTGGGTGACCGGGGCATTTAGAGGAGACATCAGTGTTGAGAATTGTGCTCGGTTATAGCCAGCTCAGCTCAACTCTCGGTAAAATTAAAGTCCAAAGCAGCAGCTTCCAGGAAAATGAAGACTGAATGTGGGACTTTTTCAAAAGAAGCAATGTGCCTTTTTTTTTTTTTTTTATAAAGGAAAGCGTTTATTCATCCTCTGAATTTGTGTTAGTTGTCAGTTATGAGGGAACGTTGCTCTACCTTGACAGCTATACAATGGTTTAAAATAATTTTTTTAAAAAAGGTAAAAGCTAATACTTTTAATAGAAGAAAAACTCAAACCTTGTTTTGGCTCAAAATGTGTTTTGATCAGTGTTACTTATCTTCAGAGGACAGCATGATGTTGGCTTTTGTTTGTGGCAGTGGGGAAGTTTGATTGTTCTACCACAGATCAGCGTTTCAGAGAGCAAGAATCAATCCCCATTCTCATCAAATATTAACCCAACACTAAGACCATAATGCAAAAGTACAGAAATACCAAACTTGTACTGACCTTGCAAACAGAAGTTAATAAAACATTTTTAATTAAGCTCTAACATATTCACTTGTTCTGGAGCGTTTGACTAGATCATCAGCAGATTAAGTTATTGTGCTGTGAAACTGTAAATGTGCAAACTTTACCACGCTTTGAGCATCTGCAGGATTTTTCAGCCATGATTGATTTAAATGTTGGAATTAACAGCTTATTTCTGAAAGCAGTTTTTTTCCACAGATATTAATATTTCTGCAAGACGTAGCCTTAAGCCTCGCAGTGCATGCATCAGTACACGGGTAACCTCAACTGACAGTTTCAGTGTCACAAGGTGGAAGTCATTTTAGTATTTTCCCTGCTGTGATTCTTATGGTGTGGTTTTTAGTCATAGATTTGGATAGTTTATACCTTGCATGAATTTTTTTTACATGCTTTTATCTTTTAATTCCTACCTACATTTCTCCATTAACTACACCTGCGCAGTGCGCCAGGTTTGAAAGGAGGCCGGGCACAGCAAAGACGGAGACAGCAGAGTGACTCAGTGGAGGAAGCCACAGCACGGGACAAACATGGACGGCAGTGAATTTGGTGGCGTTGGTTTTTTAGAGACTACCAGACACTGATGGAGGCAGGAAGAGACAGACACAAAAAGTGGCTCAGTCCTCAAGAAAAGACTGGCACACAGGCAGGATTCAGCCTGCCTCTGGGGCAAACTATGCTTCAGCGGTTGTAGCATGTTGGCAGTGTGCTGGCACTCTGTGGATGGGGTAGTGTCAAAAATATGTGGTACAACTGGTCTGTGGGCTACCCTTGCCTGAGCTGTTGTTGGTCCATCAGCCAGCCGCAGACAAGAGCCAAAGTTATAAAACACAAAAAACTGAAGTGAAACTGAGTGTTGTAACAATGAAAAGTGTGCGCTGCAGCCACTGTCTGCACTTTTCATACTTAAAAATTTTCTTATCCTTTCATTTTTTTTTTTTGCACTTCTCATTCCTGGTGAACTCACCTTTCACTCCCTTCTCTGTTTGGACTCAACCAATAAGCATTCGACTGACACACAGCATCATCAGTAATGAGCAAAGTGCAGTCGGGTGTTTGGAGGAACACGTTTGTCTCTCTGTTGGGGCTGCGACAGACTGGCGACCCCTCTAGGGTGTGCCCTGCCTATCGCCCTGTGGCAGTAGGGATATGGATATGTGGAAGAAAATGGATGGATGGAAATACCAAGTGAGGAAGTGGAATGTCACTTTGAAGCAAACCAAATGCTTTGTAAAAAAAAATATCTATGATTTATGAATAAACCAAAGCCAATATGCAGCTAAAATAGTCACTTTGCCCCCTTCTGTAGGATGCACCAACATGCAGTCATATATGCTGAGCTGCAGGCCTGAGACTTCACACAAGTAGTCACACATTGGCCAAAAAAAATTATGACAGTCTATCATTAATTTGAGCTCATTTAAAGAGTTTCTCAGTGTGCAGGATGTTGCGAGGCATTTGTGTTAATGAGCTACATCATTCATGTGAAATGATGGCACAATTAGGAAAACAAAAGTGCAAGGTGTGACAATTTAAGCGAATGTGCTTTGTCAGTGTCTGCAAACAACACCTCAGAGACAGTATATGCATAAAAGCCAAGTTCTAAAAACATTGTGGGGGGTTTAGGGGTTGGGGTTTTCTACCTTTGCTATTCTGCACCCTCTCCACGCTCCCACAGGAACCTGTGTTGAAACACTGTGGCAGGGAATGAAATTAAAGCTGCTGAATAGATGTTTTGATCTATGCCTGTGAGCTTGGTCGTGTGTGTGTGTGTGTTTTTTTCAGACTCATGTATGTTGACAAAAGTACAAACTGAACTGAGGAGGGCTGCCAGCCGTGCCCCGGTGATACTGCTGGATTTGTAAATGTTGCTTCTCCTCCCCTCTGAAAGTCGCTCACTCCAGGGATCACGAGGCTCATATGAACGGTGACTTAAAAGTGAAGGAAGTGCTCGGTCTGTCTCTGGGAGCCAAAATTAAATTCTTTGCTTTCTCTTTTTCTCTGACCTCGTTGTGTCCATACCATTGTATCTTCTGCCCTTCCAGTTGACCCTTTTAACTTGAAACAGCAGATTTCGCCTGCTCTTCTGTTCACGGCCTTATGCAGGATTGTCAAATTCATTAGTTCTACTCAGCTCGTGCAGCGAGTGGGATCCAACCACTGAGTCGAGCACAAAGCTCTAGCGAACTAATGAAACGGTAATTACAAAAATAATGAGAAATATGCACCAGCATCTTTGTTGCTAGCTGTTTGTAAGAATGCATCATTGTGTGCAGAGTTTCCCCTTTAATTTTTTATGAATTTCTTATTCGTGCAGCGCTGAATGAACATTCAAAGCACATCTAATGTCTTTGTCCAGTAAATTTCAGACTGTGGGGAGCAATATACCCCATAACATGTGTTTGCATGATGTATTTGTGATGTATAACAACCCAGACTAAGGTCCATTTCCTGTGCAACTTATAAAGTTATTGTCCCCAGCGGGCCTCATTTAGTAAAGTATAGGCTATGCTGAGCCACGTTTAGTATCTAGTTTCCACAGAGTACAGCAGCAGCAGCAACAACACATTATTGTCATATTGTATACTTACCTGCATTTATGTGGTGAGTACTTGCAGAATCTGCTGAGCATATCTACTTGCATTCATTAAAAGTCCCCCCACCCCCACCCACACCCACACCCATTCCCCCAGTTTGCCTTCACACAGTGGGATAAAACTTTGCAACAAATTTTAACGGTTCCTTTGTTTTTTTCTCCTTTTAATTGTAGCTACACACAGACAAGGTGCAAAACGACACAGCCAGGTACAGCCTTTCAGGTGAGGGGGCGGGCACCATATTCGCCATCAACGAGAGAACGGGTGACATCCACGCCATGAAGAGGTTGGACCGTGAGGAGAAGGCTGAATACACACTAACCGCCAAGGTCACTAATGTCAATACAGGCCAGCTTCTGGAGCCTATGACCGAGTTCATCATCAAAGTCCAGGACATAAATGACAATGCGCCAAAGTTCACTGAAGGACCGTATCACGCCGATGTGGAAGAAATGTCTGCTGTTGGTAAGTCACAATACAGACAGAGCTCATTTCTGCTCCCTGCCTCACACAGCAGCCTAATCAGTGTGTGAGATTTCCGAGACGGCTGATCTCTAATGGGCTATTGCATAAAAATAATGAGTGAATAAGAACAAGAGGAAATGAGTATGCCTATTTACACGCTTGCCTGCTATGAGTATTTTCCACAAATGAAAATACAAGAATGATAAATCAAATCAAATCACTAGGACTTCACCCATAGCTCAGTGCTGCGACTGAACATCTAACATCAGTGTCAACACACACTTAGGGAAGGCCCTCAACAAACAGCTCACTTACAAAGAACTAACAATATGGAAACATGAGCCAGACAGCATTATATTGTAAACAAGTCACCACATGAGGAAAGCATAAAATGCCTTAATAAACACAATCAAAATTCTGCAGAAGCTGAAAAAGCACCAGTGGCACATTTCAGACATGCTACAGCAGCATCAGCATGTGCAGATACAGCCCGAGGGCAAGCATAAAAATGCTATTATCCACTTCGTATAGGTCAGGAGCCATTCTTCCTGATATTTGAAATTTTTATTGCGTTCTTTAACATTTTCTGTGTGCGGTTAGTTATACTATCATAAAGCGGTGGTCACTATGATAAATATTTATGTAAAGATTTCAAAAGAGCAGAATGTAATACTGACTGATGTCAAAACAACGGCGGAGAGATTAAAGAGGGTGAACCGCTGTGGACTGTGGTTATGTTGTATCAAAAGCATTTAGAATGAGTCATTTGACCTTGTTGTCCTGTTTGACACAGCAGTAAAGCCCAACAGTCCTCAGTGTGGAAAAGCTTGATAGGGATGGATTTTACTTCATGATTTAAGCATAATATTAATGTCGTGGATAAGAAAAAGTCTTTGCACTCACAAACCGTCACTTAGCTCGAGCAGCGCTGACTGA
>JAMQGT020010240.1:12500-28265 GCA_024447675.2 Pterophyllum scalare | reverse complement strand
TATATGTGTAACCCTACTTGGCTCGTTCAGTATTGCTGAAGAAATAAAAATATGAAGAATATTAAATGAAGTAAAAGGACTGAATGAAGAAGTGAGGTAGATATTAAAATTTGGAAGAAGGGAAGGAAGGACAGGAGATAAGTATGAATGTCAACATCATGATGCCGATTCTTAGTTTCTGGTTCATTTCCTCCTGTTTAGTGACTGTGTTATTTTGTATGTTGTAAAGAGTCTAAGCATTAAATTACGGCCTTAGTCATGGAAATTATGCAGAACTTAAATATACATACAGGGTACATCACTGTAAAATACACATACCTATGGTCTTAGTCACAGGCCGTATTATAAAGTGTTACCAACCGTTCCTCTGCAGATGAACAGTTAGCTGTTTCACAACTACTCTCCCAAGAATTTTTGAGATAAAAGGAAGGCTGGAAATCCTCCAATAATTAGCTAAGACAACTGGGTTAATCATGGCTTTTTAAGCAAATACTTAAACTACCACCACCTTAAAGGCCTGTGGTATGTAGTCCATTAAATGAGATAGATTGATATTTAAGATCAAAGCATTAATTAATGGTAGGACTTCTTTGAGCAGTCTTGTTGGAATGGGATCTAATAGACACGCTGATGAATTTTTTGGAGAAAGCAATTTCTGAAGTTAACTCAGCTCAATTAAAGATAGTCTAAATAAATATCAGTAGTTTTGAAAGTACGACATATCTGTGAGATGGTTGTGAATATTTTTTTCTATAACTTGAAATTAGTCACATTTTGGGAGGTTTAATAAATTTGGCCAGATTTCTAGAAATGAGAGCTGCTCCAACCAAAGTGGGATGGATGCAGTCTCTTCTAACAAGATCACATTTTCCCAGAAAGTTTCCCAGTGATTTATAAAGCCCACATTGTTTTTTTTGGACACCACTCAGACAGCCAGCATTTTAAGGCAAACATGCAGCTAAACATGTCACTCCTGGTCAGGTAGAAACAAGCCCTCTCTGGGAGGCCTCTGTTTCACACACCTAACTTTTCTCTACCTCTTATCTTACTGAACGACGCCCCTGACAGCGCTGGGGGCTGTTCTGTCCCAGCGGGTGTTTGGAGTTGACCGCCCAGTGCTCTACATCAGCCAGAAGCTGTCGGAGCATGAAACCCAGTATAACACAGTCGAGAAGGAGTGCTTTGCAATCCAGTGGGTAATGGATACTTTATGCTATTACACGATGGGGCGCCCGTTCACCCTCTGTTTGGACCACGCCCTGCGGCAGTGGCTTCACCTACGCTGCTGCAGTGGCTCCACCTTGGCTCCACTTAGGTGCCTGACTTAGGCATCTTAGGAGCCTAACGGCTGGATGGCTCCTGGCCTAAGTCAGGCAGCTGGGATATGTGGATGTGGCTCAAGGAAAGGTGGGGTAGGATGGCTGAGGGCACAATGCCAGCAGGGAGAACAGCACACATGTGGCAACTAATTGTGCTCTCTCCTTTACAGTAGTGGCAGGGCCAGAGTAGGGGTTGATTGATAGTGGACACATTAGGGCAGATTTTGTAGCATTATCTTCAGAAACAGTCGAGCTCCAGCTGGACAAAGTGTAAAATGGGCAATAGTGTAAATAAAGCACAGTGTGTGGCAAGAGACTATTGCTAGCTGTTATTAATAAAGAGAATCTGCTATAATGTCCTACTGGTAGGAGGCCCAGGGGCAGACCTAGGACATGCTCTTGAGATTATATCTCTTGTTTTGCTTGGGAACACCTCAGTACCCCCCAGATGAGTTGGATGAGGTGGCTAGGGAAGGGAGGTTTGGGCAGCTCTACTTAGACTGCTGCCCCCACAACCTGAACCAGAACCCTGATGAGTGGCAGAAAATGGTTGATGGGTGGATGGACAAGTAATGGGTATGGAAGCCTATGACTAGGCCTTGGATATAGTTTCAGTGGTCTGAAGCACTACTGAATGCATGAAAACCCTTCTGAAGAGATAGAAAGCATTGGTATCACTGGCAGAAAGAGAAAAGTTATTGGCAGTGTTATTGAATTTGAAAGACTGCAAAGCCAATTAAGATATATTCCCCCCCCCCACACACACACACACAGACACAGACACACATACACACACACACACACACACACACACTCACAAACACACACCCAGATGAAGCATTGTTACTAAATCCAACACACCATTAACGCTTATCAGCTAAACACTGTCAGCTTTAACTAAACAGTTCCCACTATCTAATAGTCTCTTTAACTTTTGGCCTTAATTGAGTTCATAGCAGTCATTTGGGTGGTTGTAATACGAGCTGCTGTGGTCAAAATGATCAACCACCATCTAATGGCATAAAAACGTAATGATGGCTAATACCAAGCTCTTTCCATTTTCTGCTTTTTTATCTTTCTTTAATTTATTTGATCTCCCATTCAATCTTCACCTTACTTTCATCCCCTCACTCTCACTTGTTAGAGTTCACCATTAACGCCATCCTTAGGTGGACTTATTAAGTCCACTTAACAGTTAATGCTCCATTCAGAGGATATTACCATTTAAAGGTCCAATTTGTTCAGCAGTGCCTCATCATAGCAAAGACATCATTAACTAGCACGATCAGTTGCATTCAGGCCTCACCTGATACAGAAGTATCCAGACATCTGTTGCTGAATGATTAGACATGTATGCAAGGTTTTTAGAAACAATACAACACAAGATGCCTGATTCTGTAGCTGTGGTTCCTGATTAATTCCCTCCAGCTGCAGCATCCCTGTCAGTTTTGAATGAACTAGATTTAGAATATAATACAAAATGTTTGTACATCCTTTCCAAATGGCTACGGATGATAATGCTACCATGTCAGTTTAATCTTGGCTGAATGTTAATGCCTCTCAGATATCTATGCAAGAACTCTTGTTGTAGTCATGATTCAATGATTTGAAAAGGTATGTTTCAGATAATCAAACAAATTTTAATATTAGACATAACCAGAGTAAATACAAACTGCAATAGGCTTAAAACTTTCAGAATGTTGGTTGTTTGATTCCTGGCTGCTCTAGTCTGCATGCCAAAGTATCCTTGGACAAGATATTGAACCCTGAATTGATGTGTGTGCAAATGTTAGATATAAAACACTTAGATGTAAAAAAAAAAGTGCTTGTACAAACGGGTGAATGCAAAAGTTTTGTATAAAGTGCTTTGAGTGTTCAAGTAGAGTAGAAAAGCACTCTATAAGAACTAGTCCATTTACCATTTACTTTTTGATATAGCTAATAGTTATGCCTGGAACAGATGACCCTGAAACCTCCCTTAGTTATACTGCAGTGGGCTTAGGCTAATAGTGGGTTGTTTGGATTTCGTTCTAATATTGTAGGCTTTACCTTACAATATAAAGTATCTTGAGGTGACTGTTGTTGTGAATTGGTGCTATATAAATAGAACTGAATCCTGCAGTGCCCAAAAAGTACCCTTGCTCAAGAAGGCCAATGAACACCTGAACAATGCTGATGAGAATGTGATGCAGTTAAATGAGACCTAAAATTGAGCTGTTTGCAATCAATCCCCTCACCTCATTTGGAGGGAAATGAATGCTGACTACGAGCCGCCAAGAACACCAGACCTACCACCAAATACATGGGTGGAAACATTGTGCTTTGTTATTGTTTTTCTGCCAAGGGTACAAGACAACAGCGCTGCATTGAAGGAGACAGAGACCAATGGAAAAATCTTGGGTGAAAAGCTCTTTATCTTTCACTATTAAAATAAACTATTATAAACAATAACCATTTAAATGAGAAATCAGACTACTGAGATTAGAAATAGACTGCTTATTTCATTGTAAATGATTGCGATTATTAATTCAAATTAATTAACTGTTATTTCTCCCACTGTAGGTGTTTGGCTACCACAGGATTTCTTCTAGAACGACTTTGGTCTTAATCTTCCTTCCTTGGGTCAGTACTTTCTGGTAAATAGTTATAGCTATTCTAATTATTCTAAAGACAACTGAGGGCAGACTCACTTTCACTAGGAGTGAAAGCATGTTGCACTGAAATCTTAAAAGGCTAAGCCTTTCAAATATATGTTGACTGCATGACTGCCCATACTGAGTCAATTAGTTTTCACAACAGTGGAAGGCAGAGACTGTCACAGCAGGCTATAATATTTCAGGTCATGGTAGCTACCCCTGCTATAAAAATATGCCACATATTTTTCCCATGGCAACTGTGACCCCCCCCCCAAAAAATCTCTGTAGTTTCTGAATCTTACTAGATAGCTCTTTGCCTTTTCAGCAGTTCGGCCTTTTGACTGTACTATCATATTTGAATGTTTTACTGGGGTGGGGGCGTCATTCTATTTAATCTGATGTGATAATTTCTATAGTTTGCATATATGGGTCTGTTTTCATACAAAAAGCAAACACAAATATTGAAATTGAATTCAAATCATAATGGAACACTTAGACTCAATATTTCATAACTAAAATGTTTATAATGTGATTTATGCTCTGGTTCTATTTCTAGTCCTCATTCTTTGATGATGTTAAATCTCTTTTCCTGTCTTATTTTGATAGTGTCTTGACTCTTGTGCATTGTGTCATTTTTGCTTCCTTTGTCTTGAGTTTCAGCTTTGTTCCTGGTGTTTTCCATCTCCCTAACTACCTGGTGTGTGTGTGTGTGTGTGTATATTGCTGGAGCCCCCCTCTCTTCTTTGTTGCATCCTCCCTCATGCTGTGTGCTCTCCTTATTTCATGTTTTGTTTCAGAGCCAGCCTATGATAAAACTGTATTTCCTGTTTCTAAGCAAGCCTTCCCAGAGACTCTGCCAGCTCTCTGAAAGACAGTGTTTAATATTCCCAAGCTGGCAGAATTAACATCTTCATTTTCATTTCACAAGTCTCTCAGAAACTGTTGGTGTTGCAAAGACTGTGTGTACTTTTTGTCTAACCAATTTAATGACCAAATCAGTTGCCCAGCGAGCATCCCTGGAGATTGCTAGAAATATTTTGCAGCTTGCACCCTCAGAGTCAGGATGGCTATGCTGGCCTCCTCAGAGATTGCTGTGAACCTGGGGCCTCACAAGAGACTGAGCCTATCATTTCACCTGTTCTTGTTCCCAGGGTGGGGGTGACCAGGGCCCAGCTTGTCCCTGTACTTGTTCCTGTCCCCAGGGTGAGGACAGCAAGGGTACAGCCCTGTGCAATTGGAAGAGGAGATGGCTGTGAGCCCTGTGCAGCCTCAGCCAGTGCTGCCAGAACCTACTGAGCAGCCTCAGCAACCTCAGAGGAGTATCCTAAGAAATGTGGGTCAGCGCTGCCACACTCCCAGTGTCCCAAAGAGCCTGTCTATCCTGCTGGGTAGCCCCAGCGTCCCAGGGGTCAGGAGAATCCAGACAATCCAGAGCAACCTCATTCTCTGGCACCCTCAGAGGAGACCGTATGCAATGCTGAACATTCCAGTTGTCAGAGTCTGCATGCCCTGCTGAGCAGCCCCAGTTATCAAAGAAGACTGTGTTTCCCATTGATCAGCCCAAGTCGTCAGAGGAAACTGTGTGCCCTACTGAGTTCCCTGCATCCCCAGAGAATCCTGCTCTGTCTGAGCCTGTGAGTCCAGAGCCAGTGTGTCCCGCTATGCCTGAGCATGAGCTTGTGATGCCAGAGCCTGAGGGTCCCACATCATCAGAACCTAAGTCTGTGGGCCCCTCACTGCCTGTGCAAGAGCCCAAACCTGAGTCCAAGGGTCTGGCACAGTCAGAGTAAGAGGGCCTTCTCTGCTAACATTGACCTCCTCCCAAACCTCCTGAGCTGTCCTGCCACCCTCACTGATGTCGGCCTCCACCCAAGCCTACTGAGGTGTTCTGTCACCCTCATCAATGCTGGCCTCCATTCAATGCATTCATCCATCCGGTCAACGGTCTGTGAGGTGTTACCTTTCCAGTCTACAGACCCCAAAACCACAAGGAGTTGAGCCATGAAATTTGGCATATGTGTTCTTTATTTTTCAAAGGTATGCAACACAATATTCATATTTGTGGATGTTTGGTACCCTTTGTACACTTTGGCTGTAGTTGAGCGTAATCAACACGAAGGATTTTGGGGTAGCTGTAGCTCAGGAGGTAAAGCAGATCACCTACTAATCTGAAGGTTGGTGGTTTAATCCCAGGCTGCACCAGTTTGCATGCCAAAGTATCCTTGGGCAAGATACTGAACCTCAATTTGCTCTTTGTTGCAACCGTCGGAGTATGAATGTGTGTGAATGATAGATAGGAAGCACTTAGCCATAGAAAGAAGTGCTTGTGTGAATGGGTGAATGAGGCATGTTGTAGAAAGCGCTTTGAGTGCTCAAAGTAGAGTAGAAATACGCTATATAAGAACTAGTCCATTTACAATTTCAGGCTGCTAATGCTATGGCAATATAAGTTAATATATTCATCCTCTTGCTCATGCCTGATTGGCTTAGCCTAATGCTATCCTGTGTGACTGGCTATACCTAAGTGACCATTATTGACTGAAATAGAGAAAGAGGGGATTCCTCATATCTAGCAGCTGACCTAGATCACTGAACAGCTGGCAGTAGCTAGATGGTGAGAAACTTTGGAATCCCAAATTTCTAAGTAAAGAGCCAATCTATTTATAGTAACATCAGTTCTAGGCTGCAGCCTTATTGATTAGCCTGTGATGCCAACTTCTGATTGGCTGAACATTGTTTAACATGTTGGTCAGGGATGACTCATGGCTATAAATAGTACAGGGTATTTCTTATAATTTAGCAATAATAAAGCCATACCTACAGCTCAGCAATATTGCTCATATGTAAACAACATGGTTGCCTTATAATTATAATGATGTTATACATAACACATTGATATCAACAGATTATATAAAATGGCTGCATTATATAGTAATATTCTTGTACACACATGAGTATAATATGGTGTGATTACCTTGTAAGTATGCTTAATGTTATAGATTATATAAATGCAAAGACATTATTTAATACACACCCTTGTACAAGAATGCAGTATGGTATGCACTTTCTTAAATTTGTTTACTATGAAATCTTTTTGTATTTGTTCTAATATGTGGTTGCCAAAAGGTATTTGTTGAAATGCTACAGATAATCACAGACTATCTGCTATACATGCTTACAGCATGCTTAAAATTGATTTGATTTAATGATTATTGTTAATATTGAAAACATAGGTCCACTGGAATATGTATCATAACTTTACTGGATAACAGATTAGGGCAAGGGCTTCAAATAGTTTTGCAGAATGTATTAAGATGTCTGCTGAAGGGTTTTCTGTTAAGAAATGTGGATGTAATATTATCCAGACTTCTAGATGTATTTTATTTTTTCATAAATGGCAGGAGGATATCCCCATTGTTCTCGTTTCTTTTTGTATTTGGACTCGTCCCTGTGGTTACCAGCATACTGTAAAGCTGAGGTTTAAGTTCAAGTCCTGTCTCCATTGGGGTCCTAATCCTGCCTGGCACAGCTGTTTCATGAGAGAGTTCCAGGTTAGCGCTGTCCAAAAGACTACTATTGCATTTTTGATCACTTCTATTAGATATGACATCCATCAAATTGCATCATATACCCACCCATTCACCTTCTCTCTCCTCCTCACCTTCCAGTAGTTCACCCATGGATCATAGCATAATTAAAGAAACCAGCCAACAGATCCAATTTAAGATTACTCTCTATGAAGAATGTGTGCAGTGGAAGCTGAAGCCCCCCACCCCCAGTAACATCCACAGAATCAATGATAATATACCTGGAGGTAACATGCTGTCACAGGAAAGACTATATATTGTTTAACGTTTGAGGAAGACTTAAACAAACACAATATACTGCAGTTTTCCCTCAACTACAAATGTTGAGGTTCAGCCATCATCACCCATGGCTATCCTAAATATAAATATGTTACAGTTCTAAATTGAGAGCTCCAAAGAACCCCAACACGTAAGGCTCTACAGCACTATTGCATGTCAAGAAACTTTTAATAATACAAAACTAATTAATTACAAAAAAAAGTCAAACACAAATACTGGAGATGGGAACTGTGACAAAAAGAAACAAAAGTGGAAGAAGAAGAAGTCAATGAACTGGATTTAGGCTTCTCGCATAAACTGATTTTAGTAAACTAAACTAATAAAACCAAGATCAAAAACAGGACTGCCATTAAGTCCCAACTCAACTAATTATTAATAAACAAAAAAAAACCTAAACAAACAAAACAAAAACGAAAAACAACTGAGGAATAATAGCTTTTTATGCATGCAAGTGAGCCAGTCAGAACTGGGGATGAACCAGAGAAAAATAAAGGGTTTATAAGGATCACAGAAACAAACAATAATTGGATGTAGATGTCCCAGTGCACTGAGGCATCATTTTATCAATATCAAATTGATGATCTGTTGCTAGAGATCATAACATTTTTCTAATCTTCTTCTTGAAGCAATGGCAGTTTGAATTAGCATAGTGATGCTAATCTAGGAACATATGTCTACATTAAAGTCGTGCTGCAGTCTGTAATTTTTATTTTATTTTTATTTAAGCTTTATTTTACCTGGAAAATCCTGTTGCGAGTTAAACTCTCTTTTACAAGGGAGACCTGGCCAAAACTGTAAACTGTAATGCAGATTAGTAATGATTACACGTGGTAGGGGCAGTATCAATCATGTGACTGGATTCCATTCTATCATAATGTGATTACAACTGGCCAAGCCAAAGTAATAATCAAGCCATACCGCTTCTTAAAGAGTTACAACTCAATATTATTATTATCAGCACTTGGTCAGATAAAAATATTTTTTCTGTCACCATTTTCTGTTCCAGTGGTGGATGCTCTTATTAGATAGGAAATGTTTCAAATTATGAGGTCAGTGTATGTATTTATAATCCCTATGAGTCAAATGCTCAGGCTACAGACTTCTCTAAGTGCTCTGTTTCAATTTTTTTTGTTATTGTTTTTTACCCCACTTCTTTTAATCCACCCTCATGATTTTCCACTGCTATGCTCAGCAATGCTACAAGTTGAATAGAAAATAAAAAATAAAACAATTTCTTTTTGTCTGGGCTAATGCTAAAAGATGAGGCTGTTTCATCTATAAAGGATAATGTTAAGGATCAAGAGAAGCCAGATATGAACTAACATTATATCACTGAAATGTTTTGCATCGACTTAAATCCAGAATTGAATTTAAAATCCTCACATACAAGGTCTTCAATAATCAGGCCCCATCTTATCTTAAAGACCTCACAGTACCATATCACTCTCAGACTGCTGACTTACTTGTGGTTCCTAGGATACTTAAGAGTAGAATGGGAGGCAGAGCCTTCAGCTTTCAGGCTCCTCTTCTGTGGAACCAGCTCCCAGTTTGGATTCAGGAGACAGACACCCTCTCTATTTCTAAGATTAGGCTTAAAATTTTCCTTTATGATGAAGCTTATAGTTAGGGCTGGATCAGGCGACCCCTTAGTTATGCTGCAATAGGCCTAGGCTGCTGGGGGTTCCCATGATGCATTGAGTTTTGTTTTTTTCATTCACCTCTTTTTTAAGCTGTTTATACCCCACACTGCATTTAATCATTTGTTCTTAATTTCTGTCTCTCCTTCACAGTGTGTCGTTTGTCCTGTCTTCCTCCCCTCACCCCCAGAAATGACTGCATTACACAGAAATATAATGTTATTACAGTAATAGAGCAGTTTGCATTAAACCTAACACTGCACTTATCCTATTCCACCTATTCAACAGATATTCAGACAGATTCAGCAGTAGGGCACTTGTCCTTGTCTTGAACACAACCACATACAACCATTAAAATAGACACACACTACACCTTCAAAAGCTCTGCACAACCCATTAAAAAATTTTCTTTGAATTGGACTTGACTACAGTGGAGATGGAAGTCTAGAACAAGCTCAAATCTGGTTACAGCCTCTTGATGCACAGACTCTTGATGGGGGAAACAGTACCTAGTTAGGTGATTTACCATTTACCAATTCATGGATGAGAATAATCTCCTTGAAGCGTATCCTAAGATCAGCAAGCTCATAATCACTCTCTCAGTCACATCATGCAGCAATGACTGATGCTTTCTTCCCTAAAATTTATCAAGACCAGACTGCAGACCATGATGTTGCATGCAAGGATGGCTGATCTAATGGTCATGCTAAGCGTACACAGAGAGGACGACAGAAAATGAACTATGAAAGAGCTAAGGATTCCTTTGGAAGCCTGGCTGACAAGTGTCAAGTTATATGTCCTTATGTAGGTGACTGGCAATGAGCATTTCAAAGAGCGTAAAAGGTCTGGGACTGCTAATGCCAATTTTGATGTTTTATAAACAAATAAATGGTAAATGCTCTGGTTCTTAAATTGTGCTTTTCTACTCTATATGAGCACTCAAAGCACTTTTAACAATAAAGTAGACACTGTGTCGGCACAGTACCATCCAGACTCTTGCTGCTTTCTAAGCTTTGTGTTTGAAAATGCAGCTATTGCAATGCTGGCAGGTTTTTCTGCTATATTGTCTTTATTTTGTACAGTAATTTGCATTATGGTTATATGGTTTTAAGTGATTGATCCCAAAATGTCCAACTCAGTAAACTGAACTAGTGAGGGTAAGGCCTAGCATTTTTGTACACACCTGTCAATCACAGCATTCACATCCCATTAAAATCTAACTGGATGAGTTAAAAAAATATCACTGTACAGCCGGTATTGAGGGGGAAACTATCCATATAGATGAAAACAGTTTTTGTACCTGGTGTTTAGCACTCAACAAGGCCACAACATGAAGTATGTGAAAATTCTACATAGTAATGAGTAAAAGTGTTACTATGATACTATGCTGCGAATCAGATGATTCAGATGACCACTTTACTCAGTTGTTAATTTAGCATTGTCTTTTGCTTAAAACTAATAGAACCCTGTAGTCCCTAAAGAAACCTTTAGAAGTGTCTGACAATAATATGAAGTCAGACTTTGAAAATGAAAGCCCAAATATGTGTAAAGTTGAACCTGCAGAGATGAAAACCCTGTTGAGTATGAAGCATTACATGAGTACATGGATACACACACACACACACACACACGCTGTAAATGCTTCATTTGATCAATCAATCCTCTAGTACAATAACAGAATGTTGGCTCAATGGTCTGAAGACACCACTATAGCTCTCTGGCTCTGGACTCTGCCAAACTCTCTGCAATCACTTCGCTTCATTTTGAAAACTCTGCTTTCTTTCAATGAAGTGGCTTCACACTTAGAAAACTCCTTCTGTATTCCTGCACAAGCTCCATTTCACTTCAGATTTTTTTTTTAAAAAAAAGCTCTGCCACCACTTCAAAAACTCTACTTCAATCAGTGCAGAATAATACAAAGGGCTCGCAGATTACAGAGGGCCTGGTGTACTTTAAATCCTGTAATACAGGCTGAAATGAAATCCATTTTTTGCTCCGATGATCTTTCTAGGCAATGTTCAACATGGTCAGAGAGAGAGAAATGGCCATCTGTCTGCCACTGTTACTGTGCCACCCACAACTACCACACATACACGAACACACACACATGACCCCAGCTGAAAAAAATGAGCTGCTAAAAAACCCCAGGAGAGAAATGAGATGCTTTTTTCCATTTGTAGCAGCATGATAGCACAAAGGAAAGAGACAAAACATTATTTGAAGATAGAAGATACACACATTCTGATAAGAGACAGGGGAAGAGTCTGTGTGTATGTACGGGTGTGTCCTCAAGTGTGTGACTATTTCATCTTCCATGGTAACTTAAATGGTAGATAGAGGCCACACACACACACACACACACACACACACAGGCCTCCCAGTGCTGTTGCACCCCATATACCTTGTGGGATTGTAATAATTCATGGAGTTAGCCAACTGCTTGCTGGACCAGACAAATGGAATTACACTGCCCAGATGAAATGGCTGCATATATGTGTGTGTATGTGTGTTGTGTATTTGTGTGTTTGTGTTTCAGGGCCACACGGCCAGTCAGTACAAAAGAAAAATAGCTGCTATACTCCATAACCCTCGGCATACACAACACCAGCAGGCCTGCATGTTTGTGAATGTGAACGTGCTGTGCAGTAGAGGGCTGACACTGTGACATTGTTAAACCATGTTAGACTTAAGCGCCTCTAGCCAAGGATGTCACTGACACACACAAATGCACATGAGGCACCTCTGAGTGCGTGAACAAATGTGTGCTTTTATCTGCTGCTTGCCTACAAGTTCCAGGCTGACCATTAGATAGCACGCCCATTAAAACCTGACAGTAGTGCTCTGGTCAGTAGTGGCTCTCACTTTGTGTTGGCTCTCACTGTGGTATTGTATTGCTTCCTGTTCCTGTTGCAACGCACAGTAGTGTTTTGTGTAGCTTAATCTGTGTAGCTCATTTATTTACAAACCTTTAGATAATGACTTATTTCATAGTGCAATATTCATGTGCTTTATCCAAAGCACAATCTGTTAACTTAGTGTTAACTTATTGTGTCTTTAGGGATTTGCTAGCTTATTGTAGTCAATAGTTTAACTATTAGCTTAGCTCTCATCTGAGTTACTAGCAGCATGGTTTCTTCACTTGTCCTTTTGGCAGTTTCCTGCTCAGTATGTCAACCTACCTGCCTGCTCAACCTACTTAACTAATAAGAATACTGCTAATAAATGTAACCTGTTTGTAGCCTTGGAGGCCAGGCTCAGTGAGTTGGAGACCCAGCTCCACACCCTTGAAAGTCCTGTAGCTAGCCAGGCCCGTGTAGTCAGTGTGGACAAAGGTAGTTTAGCCACAGTTGCCTCTCCCCCAACAGATTATTGGGGGCCGGGTAATCAGGTCGGCTGGGTGACTTTGATGAAGAAGCGTAGCCCTAGACAGAAGCCCCAGCTACACCACCAACCTGTTCATGTTTGACGTTGTTTCCCCCCAAAGTCTCATCCTCATAGAGCCTATGTCTGCTCCCAGATCACCATAAAACCAAAATTGATTTACTTTTTATATAAATACATTTATATAAATATGTAACTATGCGCAGACACCCTTCTCTACTTTTAACATTAGGTTTAAAACTTTCCTTTTTGTTAAAGTTTATAGTTAGGGTTGGATCAGGTGACCCTGAAACCTCAATTATTTACGTTGCAATCGGCCTAGGTTGCTGAGTTTCTTCTTCATTCATGTTTTTTCAGTCTCTCTGTGTTTATACACTACTCGGTTTGTTGTAATGTGATGCTATATAAATAAAACTGAACTGAATTTAACTTAATTGGTCATGTGAGGCAGAAAGAGATGCCACTCTTATATCTTAGTCTCATACAATGACTCCAATTTATGACAAACATTTTTTTAATAGTTCCAGGACATATACTCACTCAACATCAGAGATGAACAACTCCGTAGCATTGTACATTTCTGATTGTATTTGATACTATAGTAGTATCACTGTCACAACATTTTATAAGTTATTAGTAGTTTCCATGGTGTAATACATTACTTTTTAAAAAAGTAAAAAGGAGCAATGTTATGGCACGTTTCCATTAGTATCTACTAAGGATGGCATGATGCCACTTTTTTATGTCCAATACCGATACCGATATTTTACATTTGGATATCTGCCGATACTGATACAAATCCAATCTTTGTTAAAAACAATTGTTTTTAAATGCCTGGATGCATTTTACATAAGTCAACAGTCCTTCACACAACAATCGCTCTATCACCTGAATCCTGTTGCTCCTATAGGAGAAGGTGATGCATTGGCTTATGGTATGTTGCAAATTTCATTAGGGCTGCAACTATTGATTATTTTAGTAATTGAGTATTCTATTGATTATTCCATCGATTACCCACGTAACTGGATAATCAATACTTTTTTCATATTAACAGTTCATCTGCATATTTTAACTTCCATACTGCAGTTTTTCTCTCTGTGAAACAAACAGGGTGGATGGAGCAGCTACAAAGTTCTCTTTTCTTCACTTGATGATCAGGTGGTTGATGGAGGACCTCCGGCTATTTCCCAGTAAAGGTTTAATGGTGCTTACAGGGGAAAAAGCTTCTTTTGGACACTAGAAAAAATTTCCTTCCGCTCCATCTGAGCTCACCGTCACCGGCTCTGCTTCTTTGCGCTTGTGCAGACAGACTGCACGTAAAACAGCTGACTGCTGCTGTTGTGTTATCGGTGTTTATGTTGAAAAACTGGAGGCTGCATGAGCGTAATCTTGTAATGCTTTGTATTCACAAGCATTCTCCCAAATACGTTTCTACTGCAGTTCTATATTTAGTCATTAATCAGGGTTTAAGGTCTAAAAAATATTTTGAAGGGGAAGAAGTCCTTCCGGTACCAAACGATCGTTTTAGTGCTAATGGTGGCGCTCGCTAGCAAACTGCGGTCTGTTCTGGGAGCTGAAGTAGAGAAATGACAGAGAACTGTAATGCAGCTAATGTGGGTGAAGCGCTATTTAATGGATCGGATTGCATTTCTTATTCCTTCCCGATATCCGATCCAGTAATTTAGGCCAGGATCAGACCGATACTGATACTGATGATGATAATGACAGTGGGGTATATGTCAGTATAAGTGAAAATTCCAAATAAAGGAGGATATGTATTTATCCCTACCCCAGGTGCACACAGATGTTTAGAAAATGAAATGAAAAAGCATTGGGAAAGGACCCAGTGCAAAATGTTACCTGCCTTTTCACTGGACTTTGAAAGAAGACCTACACCAGAAAACTTAAAATAAACTGCAGTGTGCAGCGGTGCTTACATAAGTTCTGTCATCTCCAAAAGAACAGAGACAAGACATAAGAGGTGATCTGGCATTAACTTCTTACTCCTACCTCTTCTTCTGTGATCCAGTTCCTGCTCTTAGCTCACTACTGACTCTCGCCTCCTTCCTCATTCATCCTCCCCCTTTCTCTCCTGTGCTAAAGCTGCTTGGATTCATCTCTTCCCTTTCCTCCCTCATTCTTTACCTTCATCCTCTCCTATTTCTTTTTCCCTCTGTTTCCTCCTCTTTTCCGACCCTCCCCTCCCGTCTCTCCATTCATCAGTACTTCAGCTCCTGGCCGATAGCATCGTTGCTTCACTGCTGCGCCTGAGCTGACAGTCTGTCTGTCCTCGCTGTGGGCTTTAAACACACTAAATCAATGCCTGAAAGAAATAGATATTTTGCCACCGAGATAAGCCCATTTCCTGGTGAGTATTCATTGAAATGATATAATAACTGACATGGATAGGAGAGCGGAGGAAGAGAGGAGGAGAGAGGGGGAAGAGAGATAAATATGGTATTTGCAAGTTTCCTTTTGTAGCGTGAAGGCGCCTCCTTTTTCTGAAGGAGGAAAAAGGGGTTAGGAATCTAAACGTTGACAGGGGAGGTGGTAAATTGAATGCCATGAGCCGTCTGAGCCTCTCTGTCTCTAAAAAGAAATTCAATTAAAGTGTATTGGAGGCTTGTGAATGTGGCAGAGACTGGGCTCCCAGTGGCTGATAAGAGCTGCTTCTCTCGCCGAGTGGCGTTATAACCAAAACCAGATCACTAGCTGCTAAATGTGTAATCCCCTGCAGCCGAACAATATGGGCCCCAGTCTGATTCAATACAGCAGCAGCCAATTCTCTACATTAAATCAACGCAGGGGGGCCGGAGTTGCCGCAGACATCACACAGCTGCTAACACACTTCCTGCAGCTTAAGCCGCACACAGAAATCAGAAAGCTAGGCCACTCACAATACCTACTAACACTCAACACACACACA
>JAMQGT020010240.1:0-10000 GCA_024447675.2 Pterophyllum scalare | reverse complement strand
CGTCAGAGCAAATTCGAATGAAACCACCTGAAGTCTTCTGCTAAAACTGCACAGTCAGGCTCGCTTTCATTCATTTTGATTTTCCAGACACATCAACACTGTTCTAGCTAAAGGCTCACCATTTTGACATGCTGGAGGAGATCGCAGTGGCACAAATGTAAATTAAAGTGAGCCATGTATATATTTTTCTATTCCCATGTTGGGACAAAGTAGACCAAAATAATAATAACAAAAAAAAAAAGGCAGTCTGCTCTGGGCTGAAGTTCACAATCTCTCAGACAGACCCAATCAGATGTAACTGAAGTGTAACAGAAATAAAATACTGTAAACTGTAACTCATTAATGCACACTTAGTGCTCATATCATGTGATTTTCCAGCAGTCACAGCAAGAGACTCCCAGCCATGTCTCTGCTCTCATCAGCTGCCTGTTTATCAGCAAACTTGCACTTTAATGATTGATACTGGGAGAACTAATTATGACACCTCAGTTCACTCATTAAGCAACACAGCTACAAATGATTAATTGATTTATCACATTTTCCCAAGGCTCCATTTATAATCTCATGCTGAAATGAGTTTGGGCAAGGAGGGGGAGGAAAGAGGGAGAGGGTACTGAGGGAGCGAGCATTGGAGAAAGGACAAGGTAGAGGGTTGCATGAGAAAAGGAAGGGTGAAAGCAGGGAATGATGAAGGAGGGAAGGTTAAAAGGTGCTACTGGGATTCTAAGGGTGGAGTGGAAGTTAAGCAATATTAATATACTCCAACCAGTGCTGTATTGCAATGTTTCTCAGTCGCTTTGGTGGAATTCTCACATCAGAAACATCATTCTTACTACTCTTAATACAGTTCTCAGATCAGTAACACATTTCCGCTACTCATTGTTTTAGTACACACTGCTTTTGTTTCTACACATACACTAAAGATATTTGTTATTGTGCTGATGCACTTCTTATCTGAATCTCACAACTCATCAGAACAGTTTGTACTTTTGTCAGTCAGAACTCCAGATCTCTCACTTTCCTGAATACTGTCCAGCATTACTTCAAAGTATTTTCAAATGTGTATCAAATATCAAGGCCAGTAATACACTGCCAGTGGTAGCAGTGAAATTGCCCTTCAATTGAAAGCACATATGTTCTTAGTTGAAACATATAGAAATATATACTCTTAGTCTTGAGTCACAGGTACATGGCATGACACTGCTAGTTACAAACCAGCACATATGAGTTATATTGTACGGACACGTCCGTTGAACGTTGGACCCTCCTGTGCCTTCAGAGCTGCCTTAATTCTTTGTAGCATAGATTCTTCTTAGTTTTCTTTTATCCAATTTTGGTGAGTACATGCGAAATGTAGTCTCTGTTTCCTGTTCTTAACTGACAGGAGTGGTACCAGTGCGGTCTTCTGCAACAAGGTTGGATGTGTTGTGCTTTCAGAGATGCTCTTCTGCATACCGAGTTTGTAATGAGCGTTTGATTGAGTTACTGTTGCCTTCCTATCAGCTCAAAGTAGTCTAGCCATTCTCAGCCATTCTCAGGAAAATACCTCTCACTGGATAGTCTTTTCAAACCATTCTCTGTAAACCCTAAAGACGGTTGTGTGGGAAAATCCAAATAGCTCAGTAGCTTCTGAAATACTCACACCAAACCTTCTGGCAAAAATTCAGTCACATTTCTCCCTCATGCTTGGTTTGAACTTCAGCGTGTTGTCTTGACCATCTCTATATGCCTTAATGCTTTGAGCTGCTGACCATGGCTTTAATCTTATTTATTGTCTTTTAATGGTGTGTTTGTGCAGATTTTCAGATTTAAGTGTACTTCTTGGGGCTATATACATTAACGTGTAGCACTTTGGTCAATGTTGTTGCTTTAAATGTGCTGTATAAAGAAACTTGACTTGATTAGATATTTTCATTAACAAGCAGTTAAACAGGTGTACCTAATAAAGTGGCTACAGAATGTATGTAGTGTGACTTTACTGGACTACACAGTAGTTGGTGCTATGCTCTCAGATTGTATATATTATCTTTGTTTTCTGATGTGTATCATTTCACAAGTATAATTTTGCTTATTTTAGTTTTTCTAAACTTTCACATAAATCCTTCACGTTTCATGTTGTGTCTAAACACTTCTTACTCCACATTAGGTCAGTAAGGTTTTGAAAAAGTATAAAACCATTTGGTGTCAAAGTTTTAGGGTTTTATTTGTTGGTCACAGAGTTGAAGGGATTGACTGCATATTTTGACATATATGAAAAAGGTTTTGATTGCTTTAGTGTCTTTTGCACAGGTGAGTCTGTGTTATGAAAAATGGCTTAACTGTTTTGAGAACTGCATTAAAAGTGGCGAGAGCGGCGTTCCTGGTTGCACCAAAGTGAAAAACTGTGACACACTGCAGCCTCAAAAAAGAGTGGTGACAGGGACAAATAAAAAAACAAGCAATTTGACATGATGAGGTTGCTTCACTCCAAACACTCCAAAACAAAAACCAACAAAAACAACAAAAACCCAGTCTTTTTTATTCTTTTTTTTCTGCTGCTGCTGTTCCAACTTCTTTGAGGCATGTTGTTGCCATCAAATTCAAAATGAGCTAATATTTTTCATGAAATAGTAAAATGTCTCAGTTTAAACATTGATATGTTTTGATATGTTCTATTAGGAATGAAATATGGATTTATGAGATATTGCATTGCATTATCTCATTGCATTGTGTTTATTTACATTTTACATAACATCCCATAGATGTGCAGCAGGTTAGGGTGATTAAGGCCAGAAACTGAAACAGTAACTACAGGGGGATAAAGTTGATGAGCCATACCATGAAGCTATGGGAAAAATTTGTTGAAGCTAGGCTGAGAAGAGAGGTGACAATCAATGAGCAGCAGTATGGCTTCATGCCAAGAAAAAGCACTACAGATGTGATGTTTGCTTTGAGTGTTGATGGAGACGTATGGAGAGGTCAGAAGGAATCGCACTGTGTCTTGGTGGATCTATAGAAAGTATGTGATAGGGTGCCACGAGAGGAACTGTGGTACTGCGTGAGGAAGTCAGGAGGAGCAGAGAAGTATGTGAGGGTGGTGCAGGACATGTATGAGGACAACGAGACAGTGATGATGATGAACAGTTTGACAGATGAAGTCAGGCAGGAGTCTCAGTGGACTGTAATGTTTGCAGATGACATTGTGTAGTGAGAGTACGGTGCACATGGAAGAGAGTTTGGGGAAGTGGAGGTACTCATTGGAATGAAGAGGAATGAAAGTCAGTGAAAACAAGACAATACATTTGTGTGTGTCAGGGCTATTTGTTACAGAAGGATAACAGCAACAGTGAAAGGGAAGGTTTACAAGATGGTAGTGCCGTGTGATGTATGGTTAGGAGACGACAGCACTGACAAAAAGACAGGAGGCGAAACTGGACGTGGCAGAGATGAAGATGCTGAGGTTTTCATTAGCAGTGACCAGAATGGACAAGATCAGAAATGAGTATATGAGAAGGACAGCTCAAGTTGAGCGATCTGGAGACACAGTTAGACAAACAAGGTTGAGATGGTTTGGACATGTGCAGAGGAGTGATGTCCCGCACCACCATCACATACAAAGGATGCTGAAAATGAAGCTGCCAGGCAGAAGGAAAAGAGTAGGACCACAGAGAAGGTTCATGGATGTAGTGAAGGAGGACATGCAGAGGGGTGGTGTGACAGAACAGGATGCTGGGGATAGGGTGAGATGGAGGCAGATGATCCGCTGTGGTGACCCTCAATGGGAGCAGACAGAAGAAGAAGACATAGCATCCCAGCTCTTTTGGATGACATTTTTAGAGACTCATTCATTTGTCATCTGCACTTTGTTTTTCTTCTGTACTATTCAGTAATGACTGTTATTGCTTTCATTCTTTTATTGGTGTTCAGTGTTTACACTGACAATTTGTCTTTAGTATTTTTTCATCATTATTCTGTAGCTTGAATCCATTTTTTTCCTTTTCTTTCCTTTGTGCTATATAAATGAAGTTATTATTATTTTTGTGAAACTTATTAGATACAGTGTGAAAACAGTACCAGGGTAACCTGTTTATAACCAGATGAGAACACAATTATATTTAAGAAAAGCATTAAAATAATGAGTATATTAAAAATTTAAAAAACAAGTGGGACGATGGGCCTCTTGGTCCACGCTAAGGACAGTTTTATTCTGAAGCCAATGATACATACTGAGTTTGAACGTCAGCTTCTCCCTTGTGGTTTAAAGTCAGTCTAACAGCGTATTGTCGCTGCATATTCTTGATGCATTTCTTTTCTTAATTTTTTAAGCGTTTGCAATCCTACATTGTTGACATTGGGGGCTATTAGTTTCCCGCTTTCTTCTTTTTTTGCTTTTACTGGTGCTTTCTTGGGTGCCAACTGTGCAGTGGAAAAGCAGAAATTCAGTTTCAGACCACTTCCCTTCTGTTTCTTATTGTTCCCCCTTTTGCGCTGCCTTTTTACATAAAGCTTGCTACACTGAGCATTTACAGACTTTTGTAAAATGGGATTTACAGACTGATAGAAACAGAGATAGAATGGAGAAGAGAGGAGAGGAGGGTTTCTGTAAGAAGGAGAAAGAATGGCTTTTGGGAGGAAAGAAAGAAGTCTGTTGGGACAAGAAGAGGAGGTCTGTCTGCAAGAGAAGAGGAGGACTATCAGTAGGAGGTGTAATGAGATGCTGCGGCTCGGCTGCCTAACAATAGCTGCTGCGTGTCGCTGCTTAGCCTGGTGCTCTCCACCTATTTGTCATAATCACAGCCAGTTTTCTCATTAGTGGAAACCATTAGCCCTTAAAGCTTTATCTGCTTCTTATCAACCCCACCACTACCACATCACCAGGCTCTGCACTCACACACACAGATACCATAAAGGCCTACAAACACAAAGAACATGGAATACAGCAGTGCAGCCCAGCAAAACCAATACGGACAATGGCCACAGCACCAGTGGCACTTCAGTGCCTTGCTCAGGTATCTCATAAAGAAGTCACTGACCCCACACATCTAACTGAGCAACTCCGGTAGAGCCAGCATAAGTTACAAAGCATACCCATCCTAATCTGGCTCCATTAGCAGCGTCTGTCCCTCCCCAGTTACTGGGCTTTGTTCAGCTGTCAGGATGACCAATGACATCACACTGCTGCTTGATTCATGGCGGCGACCCTGAGATCACATCTGATGGGAGCGTCAGGCCAAACGACCAAACACACCCCCCAGTAGCCCATTATAGTCTATTTATCTAGCTGGACATCTAATGGGAGCGCTCCTTTTCCACTTCGACACTATGATGCTATCGCTGTAGCCTTGGTTAAGACTTGGACTGCTTGGCTGGGGCTATAAGAGGAGGTGTGGATTAATAATTGGAAGCTGTTGACTTCTGAGACCTATAAAAAGGAATAAGACCTGACTGGTAATCATGGAAACGTCAGCTTTTAAATCAACACAGTGTACTCAAAGATGTGTGCAATCCTGTCTTCATCCATATGCTGAAACCTTGTGTCTCAGAGGTGACAAGTGAGCTGACAAGTGAAAATTATGACACCTAATTGGGCAGATTATCAGCAGTTAGTTCTACGTTGGTTTGCTAACTCACTCGTCAACTTAATCAAATAAATAATGACTACCCGAATCAGCTGACATGGGCAGTTCCAGTTAATGCTTGGAATTGTCAAGTGGCATCCACTGGGACGGAAAAATGAAGCCAATACAGAGTGTCCAAAAATGGCAGTTTCTCTCATAACAACATAAGACAGCAAAAGATCTTCACCTTCGTATTTTGAAACCAGATGTAAGCAGTGAGAGGAGAATCTGTGGGACCTGCCCGAAAGCATACCCTGCTTTAGTGTCCTTTCAAACACTAAATGAGGACAATCATTTGCACCATAAACATAATTTTTTACTCAGTAAGACTTTAAATCGGTGTTCATGAGCTCAGGATCATTCGAAAAGTGTTTTCTACTTCTATACAGCTTCTACATAGCCATCACCCTCTGCTGCCCATTAAAAAGAATGCACATGGCATTTTCACACTGGCTTCAATTTTCAGACCTAATCATAAGGCTGCCACTGAATGCAAAAAAACAAAAAAACTTTATTTAATGTGAACCCTTATTTGGACATCAGTTCATTACAAAATGCCAGTTTTAAATTTGCCACAATATCTGTTGAAGTAAACAAAAAAAAACAAGGTTAGAAAACAAAAACAAAAATAAAATAAAACTTGTCAGTTAAATTAATTAGCTCTCAGTTTGATGTTAAAACTAAAAGCAAACCTGTGTAAATACACTAAAATGTTTTACTGCATGCTAAAACTGTTTGGCTAAACTATATTCAGTACAAGTCAAACTTTAAAGCAAAAAAGATTAGTTTTGTCTTCCAACAAAGAAGACAAAACTAATTAAATAAAATGTGCCTTTTTATCTAACCTGGGATAACCTGGGTTTCTCTCGGTGATCACCTTCTTCTTTCCCTCCTTTTACCCTTCTCCGGCTTCCCATTGCTCCTCCTCACCAATCCAAATCTTGTCCTCCTCTTTTCCCCCTCCCCTTCCTCACCACCCAGTCTTCCCCTCCATCATCCTCCTCTCTCCATGTCATTAAGTCCTCAGCCCACCCATACACTAAAACATGTAAAAGAGCTTCCGTTTTGGGAGAGATTTGTTTGTGGCATTAATAGTCTTTAGTTTTCCACATGGTTTCCTGGCAGCCAGAGACATTAGAAAGAGAAGTGATGTGCAACACATCTCTCCTCTCATCCTCTCGTCCTCTCATTTCTGCCTCATCTGTCACACAGGGGTGGAGGGTGCAAGGGCCAGTGATAAAAAAAGGAAGAGGGCAAGATAGCAAGTGAAAATGAGACATAAAGAAAACAAACATTAAGGATGAAGAAGAAGAAGAGTCTGGCAGGTTCTACTTGAAGTTTAGCAGAAGCTCTAATACTCTAATACCGCACTATTTCAAATTAGGCAAACAGGTAATAATATGAACAGATGTAGCATCTTAGCAAAAATTTTGTACACAGTAATATTGTTTGTGTGGACTGCAAAGCACATACCTTCCAATTTATCTAAATTTCTTTTCTTTTTTTTTACACTTGAGGAAGATCTCAGAATGACTTAGTTGCTGGATCTTCTGCACAGTCTGAATCTTGAGTCTGATTAGCGTCGCTTTTACACTTATCCCCCACACGATCAGGTTTTGCCTTCAGAGTGTGGCCATTCAGTAGGTACAACTGAAGGGTATAATACGTGGTATATGGCACATCGCATGTCTGCACAGAAGTTCTTAGCAGCAAGAGGTATTCAAAGAGACTTTTCCATCTTTGACAAAATGGATACAAGAACCTTACATATCTTACTGTCGTCTCTCTTTTGTCTTTTGTCACACTATGAGGACATGGTTTAATTATAAGGTAAAAACACATAGGCACATGGCTAGATATAAAGGAGTAAGTACAATAGACGCTAAGGCAAAAGGAATCCCATTTAAAGTTTAAGAGTTCCTGATAATGTATAATTTTTTAAATAAATTTTGGGGCTTTTTAGCCTTTGTTACAATAGGGCAATGAAGAGAAGACATAAAAGCTGAGCGAAAGACCAGGGGAAGATGCACAGTAAACAGCCTGAGGGTGGATTCAAACCCAGGCCTCCGCAACAGCCTTGTAGTATATGGGTTGCCTGCAAAACTCAGCGAACGTAAACAAGCAGCAGTTGTCAGTTGTCAATGCTGCTACCTGAGTTAAATGCATTCACTCAAGCTGTTGCAGTTCCCCCAGGTTTGTGTTTTGGAAGCATTTGCATCACTCAAAATAGTGTCAGTTCTGCTTTGACAGTGTCTATGTCAAGCTGCACAGAACAAATGAGGAAGTCGGGAAGTCAGACACAGAAACGGCACAGAGAGTTCAAATTAAAAGACCCCAAGCAGAATATATGCATTGCTCAAAAAAAATTACAGAAACACTGTGAAAAAACATCAGATCTTAATGGAGAAAAAAACCCATGATGGATATTGATACCTATACGGACTGGGTAATGTATTTGGAACAAAAGGATCCCACATTATTTGATGGAAATGAAAATTATCAATCTACAGAGGGCTGAATTCAAAGACACCCCCTGAAAATCAAAGTGAAAAAATGGTGCAGCAGTCTCATCCATTCTGTCAAAATTTCATTGCAGCAGTTCATAATGGCCCTGTGTAGTTTGTATGGCCCCCCACATGCTTGTATGCATACCGGACAACATTGGGGCATGCTCCTAATGAGACAATGGTTTGTGTCCTGAAAAATCTCCTCCAAGATCTGGACCAGGGCATCACTGAGCTCCTTCGGTCAGACGAGTGTGGGGGCAAGTCAATAGTATCAATTCATTCACCCTCCAGTGGCCAGGCATTGTTGTGCACCAGGAGGAACCCAGCACCCACTGCACCAGCGTAGGGTCTGACATTGGATCCAAGGATTTCATCCTGATACCTAAAAGCAGTCAGAGTGCTGTTGCCTAGCCTGTAGATCTGTAGGTCTGTGCATCCCTCCATGGATATGCCTCCCCAGACTATCACTGACCCACCATCAAACTGGTCATGCTGAACGATGTTACAGACAGCATAACGTTCTCTGTGGCTTCTCCAGATCCTTTTGTGTCTGTCACACGTGCTCGGGGTGAATCTGCTCTCATCTGTGAAGAGCACAGGGCACCAGTGGAAAACCTGCCAATTCTGGTATTCTATGCCAAATGTCAATTGGGCTCCACGGTGCTGGGGAATGAGCACAGGGCCTAATAGAAGATGTTGGGTGCCTTTAGGCCACCCTCGTGAAGTCTGTTTGTGATTGTTTGGTGCTACGCAGTATCTTGACTGTTCCTAGAACTGCACTCTTCTGGAGCTAGGATGTTGTGCCTGGAATCTGCTGGAGGCACTCCCCCAGTTTGGAAAACTGTTACGATTACCACTGGGACCACTGTTGTCTTCATCTTCCACATACTCTTTAGCTCTTCTTTCAGCCCTTGGTACACAGCAGATGACTGCTCCTCCCTGAGCCTGGTTCTGTCGGAGGGTTCTTCCTGTTAAAAGGGAGATTTTCTTTCCCACTGTCACAAAGTGCTTGCTCATAGGGGGACATTTTGACAGTTTGAAAGAACTTGAATTTAATTAGATAAATTTTTTGTTTTTTTATTTTTGGTACATAATTGTGCAATCCATTCATGGTTCAGTTCACCAAACTGTGCCTTCAATATTACGGTTATCGGTTAACCACGGTGAACTGTTACAGCTCTACCCATCCGAATGATATTCCAATGTTGTTACTGTAGATCATAGTGGTGTGGATCAGTGAATCAATGTCTCGTTCACACCTGGCAGCTTGATGCCATCCATATAGAGGAGGTGGCTAATGTTTATTTCATTCAATAGTTGAGATCCATAACAAGGCTTGTTAATCATCTGACTGAAAGGGTTCAGGTCTATGCAGAACAGTAGTGGGGACAGAGCATCTCCTTGGTAAATCCTGCATTTGATGGTGTCTTGTACAGTTGACTTGAAGTTGACTTCTAATGTTGTTTTCCGCATCCCCATTGAGTTCCTGTTAAAGGCTCTTAGGGTCCTGTTGATTGTGTGTGCAGTTCTAGGTGTTCCAAGATCCATGTGTGGGACACTGAATCAAAGGCTTTCTTGTAATCAATCCAGGTTGTGCACAGGTTGGTCAGTCTGGTTTTACAGTCTTGAGTGACTGTGGTAGTTGGTAGTTGGAGATCGGGACTGTCCGGCCTTCAGTCAACTGTTCCAGGTGTGCCTCATCCATTAGTAGCTGGTTCATTTGTGGTGCCAGGCGCTGATGGACTGCAGTTAGCTTCTTTAGCCAGTAGGTGTGAATCATGTCAGGGTGCTGTCCAGCTCTTCATATTTGAGACTCTTTATTGGATGTCTGCCACTGTGATGATTACTGGATCCTTTTCAGGGAGGTTGTCATCCGCTCTTAGATCCACTAGCCAC
>JAMQGT020010239.1:0-13213 GCA_024447675.2 Pterophyllum scalare | reverse complement strand
AGCTGTTGAGCAGAAAGAGATCAGCAGACAGCAGCTCAGAGAGCAGCTTGATGCTGTGGAGAAAGAGACGAGGGCCAAACTGCTAGAAATAGATGCTTTCAACACTCAGCTGAAGGTAAGGAGACAAATCACGAACAACAACACAGGACAGGAAAGCCATGAATATTTAAGGCAGGGTTTTTCCTGTGTGCAGGACATGATGGCATCCCCAAAAGAGACAGTGTAAAATCTTTAAATTGGAGTTAATTATTCTAACATAAAATACAAATAATAATAATAATAATACTTTGCAAAGCAGTTGTGCTTAAATGTGTCGTTACTCCACAAAGGCTCATTTTAAGCCAGGAAAAACCCAGCCGGGAAATGCCAGGTCACAGTACTGTGTGGTTTGCCTAATAAATTGCTATGTGTTAATTACACTGAACATGAAAAGAAGCAGAAAAACAACAGATATGAATCTAATATTGTTATGATGTGTCCTTGAGACCTTTTGCTCATGTGTGTGATGCACGATGTGGTTTTTCTTACTTGCATTATTTGGTTTTGTCAGGAAAGCACGCTGCAAGTGTGTACATGGCATTTTCATAAAAGTGTGAGGGTATTAATTTGTTTTTTCCACGTCATTTTATACATATATATATTCTTGTGTTAAATGGACCTAACATGTTTATATCTTTTAATTTGTTGACCTTCTGACTGTAAGATTAAAAAAAATCTAATTTTGGTGCAGAGAAGCATATTTTTTAATGTTCATGTAACATAAAAATGAAGTAGTGGCATGAATTGTAGGTAAAAACTTAAAAAAAAATAAGTAACCAGTTAACGTAGTCATTTCTAACACAGTACATGTTCTTCAAAATGAATCCTTAACTCGTGTCCTGTCCATCCCTCATAACCACATTCTCACAGCTTGGTAATTTGTCACAATTTTCATGTTTGCTGATGTGTTTAAGGGTTTTGTGTTTTTATCCGACTGCTGCTCTGTGTTTGTGTTCATGCTGATGTGTTGTTTTCAGTATTAATGTTGATTGCTGTGTTTTTGGAGAGCGTGCACAGGAACACTGAGTCCAGCTGCTTCCTTTAGCTTTCACCCAGTTTACTACAGAGAGATGAAGATGGAGGGATTTTATTCCTCCAGAATTGGATCACAGCAGTCCGTTTGTGTGTCCTAGAGCACCTTTTGTCCCTGTTTCTTATATATTTCCTCTTGATTTACCCGACAGCGAGGCAGATGAGGGAGAGGAGAAACAGTCTGCTTAAACAAGGAGGAGAGGAGAATGAAAAAAGGGAGGAAAGCAGAGCGAAAACAGGCCACAATAAACTGATTTTTCTAACAGCTAATCTAATAAAGTTGACTCTGGGTTGTATTCAGTGTAGAAATCATTACACAGTGATTTGCTAAAGCCAATTAGCATAGGAATAAATAAGGAGCCTGTATAACCATTTTTCTGCAGAGTAAAGTGCCGCCATCTCTCAGTGGTGTTATTCTTTGCAAACAGAGGCATAGGCCACTGAGACATGATCGATGTTTGATTATCCTTCCCTCCACCTTCCTTTCTACGCCACTTCCTCTCCCTGTAATCTTCTCTTGTCACACTGCTGTCCCTCGTCTGGGACAATGCTGCTCCTGCCTTTTCTGCTTCTATCGGTTGTCCTCGTCTATATTTTGTTCCCGCTTCTTCCACCTGTGTTTCTTGCATTCATTTTCTCCCTGTTTTACTTTGTTTAATCCTCATAATAAACCCTTCCTTTTATATTTTCTACTCCTTTATTTTATCTCCTACACTGGCCTTTTGCTCCCTTGCCCATGCCAGTCTCTGTGTGAGTTCTATGCCAACCACTGTGCCAGGATAGATGCCCTGCGACGCCAGCTTCAGGAGGAAGAGAGAGGGAGACAGGTAGAGCACACTGCCACTGCTGGACTGGGGTGGTACTGCAGCTGGGACATACTCTAATATAAAATGTCACATTCTCTAAATAACATTAAGCCATTAATGGCAGAACCTGGAGGAAGGAGCAGGTTCTGCGTTTGGATTGAACCTGATTTGGGAGATTGTGAGAGGAACTGTTGCAACTAAAACACTGTACACCCTCTTGTGAGAATACTAACCTGCAGGCTTGAGGTGTTTTAGTCACTTGAGAAGGCTTTGCCATCTTTAACACCAACAAACCAGACTTCTGGTCTGATTTGTGGTAATATTTCAGTGCATCGTTTGTTCTGCACTGTGCTGCCCCCGCCAGCCAGATAGATGTACCGCAGCCAGTTGAGATGTTGTACCTGTCAAGCTGTGACGCACTGATGTAGTCTGTGTGCTGTTCCTAATCTCACACGTCCGAGTCAGCAGCACCTCTGACAAGGGGGAATGCAACACTCACTACTAATCCTGGACCTGTAAATGCATTGATCAAACAGTAGGAAATAACTAACAAAGGAACTCTAAAATATAAAAGTGTAGTCTTTATTAGGATTGTAATGATTCTGACACAGAGGCCGACACGTCAGTACAAATGTCTGCAAAAACATACTGTGGTTGAACCTACTGTTAATGCCTAGTTAAAGACTCCCAGGTGAAGTCTGTGAAGTTTAAAGTTACTTTTTGCAAACTTAAACTCAACCCTCACCAAATCCTGACTGTCCTGGTTCAATAAAGGTTACACAGACTCTGCACCATCTTGTGGTACAAGTTGGTATTACTGGAAAATGCAGCCTTGGTCTAGTTTAACTCTGTGTAATATCTCCTTAACACAGTACAGAGATGTTCTGGATGTGAAGTCACAGCAGTTTATCCCTGTAAAAGGAAAGTCTGAACTGTACATTTGATTTGGAGAATTATTTGATCTGCTTCTCAGAACCTATTTATCAAACAGAAAAAAATATGAGTAGAGCTTAATTACTAACAAAACAAAACAAAGCAAAAACTAGAAATGCTACAGCTTACAGAACATTTTAGGTTTCAGGCTATTATCTATGATCTAATCCAGGTGAATAAAAATAAGATGACAACTGGGATCAGCCAGCTTTAAGCCTCTGATGAAACTAACAGTCAATGACTCACAAGAGCCTCCCTTTATGAGTCAGGGCCATGTAGTGCAAGCCCTCTTTTTCTTTTGTGAGAAGAATCAGATTTGTGTCAGGGTTTAAACAGATTTTATTTCTCAAAATTAACTCGTGATTTAATCTTGAATTATAAATATTCAGATATGAGGTTACATGGAGTTTACAAGGCTAACCTCAACACAAATTATTTGGTGTGTGCAGAAAAAACCTGCTGACAAATATTGTGTGTGTGTTTGCGTGTTTGCGTGTTTGCGTGTGTGCGCGTGTGTGTGTGTGTTTCAGCACCAGGAGCAGGGACAGCTGCAGGAGTGTGTGTCAGCTGTCAGAGTGTGTCTGACTCGGCTACACTACGTTATAAAGGTCCATGAAACAAACCAGCCTCCCATCATGCCCCTCCTCCTCCTCTTTTCTTCTCTTCCTTTCTTTCTTGATTTTTTTTTTTGACTGTTCATGCTTTCTTACTCTTCTTCTCTTCACCCTAAATTTCTCATCTCTCTATTTTTTTTAGTGCCCCATCTTTTCTTCTGTTAGGCTGGTGGTGGCTCACTTCTTGCCAGTTGGCTAGCTATGCTCCTGTAATTAAAGGAACAATTCAGCTCAAACACTTTTCCTGTAGAGCTCTTTATCTGTCCAAATTAATTTTGGTCTGAGTTTCCCAGTTTTTGGAGATCTTTGTCAACTCTTTGATAAAATGGAACTAAATGGCACTCGCTTTGTAAGAGCTCAATCTAGAAATCATTACCAGTTGTGCAAAAAAAAGTCCACAAATGTTATTGTGAGCGCTCTAATTTTGGAACGATTTCCTTTCTACTGAACGCCCACCTGTCAGCTATAGTCGCTGTGCAGGAAGCAACGTGCATTAGTGGCCGTGACATGATGTAAACATGAATGGCGCTGCCAGAGGTTAACGGGAACAGTCGTATATAAATAAATAAATAAAACTGTGCTGCTCACACCAAAACAGTGTAGAAAGATAAAGAGCAAACATAGGTGGAAATTTTTTTAACTGATTTGTGTCCCTGAACTGTCCCTTTAAAATTACAGCCAGTATATTAAATTAGGTGACTTTATGCTGTTGCTATGCTGGGATACTAGATTACAGATGCTATACTGTAATGCTATCAAATTATGTTTCAGCCAGACACATAGAAGCTAGTAGAAGTTAACCAGGTTAAAGTGACAGTAAACTAGACTCGAAATGGATGAGTGTGTGTGTGTGTGTGTGTGTGTGTGTGTGTGTGTATATATGTGTAGTCTCTGTTGTTTCATGTCCTCCACTTCCTGTTTCAGGTGATTTGGAGGATTCTGTCCCCACATTTGTAGTTTGACTCCTCGTGTCTCTTGATTGCTCCAAGGTTTCCTCACATCAGTTGTTTGGCTGAAACACGGCAGCTGCCTTGTGGTGTTGTTCTAGTAACAGAGTGTGTTCTAATGGCACAGCTGGTTGTCATAACTACACAGAACTGCCCCTCCCTTCACTTCCCTTCAATCCCCACCCTCCCATTTTTTTTTTTTTGTTTCCTCTAACCCATCCCACAAACATACTGTGGGTTGTGCAAGCTCCGCCCCACCGTCATGACCACAGCCCTCTGGTATGGGCCAGGTCTGTGGCCAAAAAATAAACACCTTCCAAGTTACATTCCTTCCCACTTAATGATAGCAAATTAAAGCAGATAAATAATGAAGACGATACAAAAGTAAACCTGCATTCTTTTAATGGCCAGCAGGGGGGCAAAATTTGAGGCTACAGAAAGATTTCTGGTCCTATGGAGGTCCCTCTGCTGTGACCTCTGCACACACTTTCCTGCTGAGTTTATGGACTCATTATGTGTCTGAAAGGAGGGCTGTCCAAGGTAGGCTCAGTGGGTAATGATGTGTGATTGACATGTTGCTAACCAATGAGATCTGCCCCTCACATCTGCTGACAACAGAAAACACTTTTGTCTTGCCGGACTTCAAGAACCAGTAGACAAATCAGTTTTTACATCACTTTACAGGTGTAGTTAAAGGTAATCCATGACATCCTGAAATCTGTTTCAGTGATGCCATTCAGGTCGTAATCCCACCGCTCCTGGCTTCTGCATCCACATACACCTCCACACTGAAGTGGCGGCCATTAAAAAACATTCATAAAAGTTTAACGTCCTGTTTCAAAATTGGTTTGCTGCTGGTCGGCCAGTTTAAAAACAGCAAGATTACCAGCAGTGACATTAATTATTCCTGTAGCACAGTAAGAGGGCGGAGCTTGCCTCGCTCACCTGACTAATACAAACTTGCTGCTACTGCCGGTGTTGTTGTTCTTGTTTGTTGTCGATGGATACCCTTAGCAACCAGCCCTCTGACCCCACTTCCTCCTCATCGCTTGTTCCTTCCTGTATCCCGTGATGCTTTGCAGGAGCTGAGGGAGATCCACAGCCGGCAGCAGAGACAAAAGCAGAAGGAGCTGGAGGGAGACACACACACACACACACAGACACACACACAGTCTCACACACAAGCCCCCAGCGAGAGGAAGTCCGCTGAGCTGCAGGAGGGCAGGTAAGAATGAAGTGGATGTGATATCGTACCACAAGGTCAAAAGTAAAGTCTGTTATTTTAAAGCATTCTCTAAATTTGCTTTAATTTCAGTGGCACATAAAATCTGCATTTATAGAATTACCGGTCAAATCGTGTTAAACGCCTTTGAAAATTTGCTGACTTTGCCATTTTAAATATACTTCTCCTCTTCTTCTGTCACAGGTTGCCATCAGAGGAAGGTGCCGCCTGGAAGGAGGATGCAGGAAGCTCTGCTCCTAAAGCTCCAAGCCCTGCCTCTGTTTCTGCACCCCACGCATGGTTAAACAGAGTGACGCAGGAAGAGGAGGAGAGGAAAAGGAGAGGAATGGAGGAGGAGCAGGAGGGCAGAAAGGGAGCAGGATCGACAGAAGAGAAGGAGGACGAGGGCAGAGGCAAGAAGGATATGCAAGACAAGCTAAACAAGCTTTTCAGCCAGCCGGCAGACCCCTGGGCTTCTGCAGGTGTGTTATGACTAGTGTGCACAACATGGACATGACCACCGTGAAGTCACTCATTGGTTAACTGCTTCTGGTTTTAAACCCTTTGAATTTTGGCCTCCGCCATGTTGCTTTTTTAAAAGCAGAAGTGTTCATGGAGGAAGATGGCGTGATAAGCTATCAGCTAATGATAAGAAGTGCATGCATAGACTGAACAGGTGTGCCACATAGAGACAGATGTCTGCTAACTAGTGCTGAGTAGCATACAAATAAAATACATCAATTTCATTCGTTAAAACTGGAGCGCAGACCTCCTCAGCAGCACATGTTTTTGTCAGAAAATTAAAAATGTTCCAGAAAGGCATCAATACAGACTGACAGCGTGTGGGTTCACTTCCACGACTTAAAACCTCAACAAAATATAAACGGGCGAGTTCACCAGTTGTGCAGTATTATGAAGGTGGAAACTGTCCGTAAACAACAAAACTGTGTTTTTACAGTTCACATCAGTTTTATTTCTATGCGCCAAATCACAAGTTGGATCACGGCGCTTTTATATTGGAGGAAAGACCCTACAATAATACTGAGAGAACCCAACAATCAAAATGACCACTGATGAGCAAGCAGTTGGCGACAGTGGGAAGGAAAAACTGCCTTTTAATAGGAAGAAACCTCCCGACAGAACCAGGCTACGCTTTTGGCACTTCTATGCTGACAGCTCAGCTCTGCAGCAGCAAACAACACATTTGTTTTTAAAACACTGACTGATTCAAAAAAACTCTGTGCTCTGATAGGTGTTTAAAAAGGGGAAAAGCTTTTGCTGCACTTATAAGGGCAGGTTGTTGGCAAGTGAAAAAGTTTTAGGCCATAAAGGAGAGAAACAGCACACTGAGCTCTGTACACTGAATTCTGAATTTAGTGATAAGGATGCCTAATTGCCACCAGGAAGTGCTTCGTGAAAATGCGTTCCTGCAGTTTGATCAGCAGTAATCTATTCTCGGGTTCTCATATTTTTATTTCTCTGCTTTTTTACAGTGGACAAAGCTCCTGCTCCCAATCTGTTTGACCAGAAGGCTTCAGCCAGCGCCTTCGACCAGCAGCCGGTGAAGGTGGTGTACTACAGGGCTCTGTATCCGTTTGACGCTCGCAGCCATGATGAGATCAGTATCGCTCCCGGAGATGTTATCATGGTATGTGGTTTGCACAAAACTGTACTCATTTAAGACCTCAGAGAAATTGTGCTTCACTAAAATAAGTTCACTACAGTCACTTGAAGGACTTTCATACATGTGTCTTTTTGTCTTTTATGTTTATGTGTGTTTTATTCTGTCTGATGGTGCTTATGTGTGTGTGGCTGTGTGGTGTGTGTGTGTATTAATGTCTTCCTCTCTCCTCTGCTGTGCAAACTGAAGGTGAAGGGGGAATGGGTAAGTTCTTGGCCCCCGGCCCAGTGATGTACCTCCACCAGCCAGAAACCCTTTCATCTCATGTCTCCTCCATATTCATTCATCAGTGGATGAATGTGGTGTTTTGTTTTTTTTAATTCATTGCATTGAGATCCATAATCTTGTGCTTTTTTTTTGTTGTTTTGTTTGGAGTGTGCATATCTATGAGCCAAACACGGGTGGCTACAGTATAAAAGCTGTTTTCATTCCCACATAAAGAAACTAAACAAAGAAGGTGTCCCAGCTTGCAGTTTTCCAGTTTTCATTTAAACATATCACATTGTTCCGTCCCACTTCCCTGTCACATTGTGGCCACATTTCAGTGAAACGTTATTTATTGTAGTGTAATTTCTGACACATAAAATCCTAATTGGGATCATGGGGAGCAAGTGTCAGATTTACTGCCCTAAAAAAACAGCATATTTATATGTTGTCCAGTGTGCCTTTCAGTATTGTCTCCTTGTGCACCTCAGCAGAGCTTCCAGCGCTCCTCCTGTGTTTCGGCTGCTCACTAGATGCTTGTTTCTACCAATTGCATCCTCACATGGATCACCTTCACTGTTTCACCACAGCAGCTCTTTAATGTATTTTAGAGGATGAAGTTGGAGAGAGCCAAATCAGACATGTGGGACTGTGGGTGAGCAAAGACTGTGCAGGTGTAGCCAAGAATGCCTCATTCAGTCAAACCTCGGGGAGCAAATTTGCAGTTCAAAAAAGAAGCTAAGTTTTAGCCACTAAACCCATCAAGTGGAGCCATTTATGATCACTCACTTTTTTAATGGCTCTGTTGATCTTAACCATACCTCTACAGTTCCCTATAAATATGGCAGATAATCTAATAAAGATTTTATTGTATTTAATTGTGGTTTTTAGTCATGGTTTATCTGACCAATCGCTTGTCACTTGAGCCTTTTGCATCATCACTTTGGGCATTAAATATCTGCTTCAGGGTTGCTGCAGCAGCAGTACATCTGCTCTGTTGGTCTGTTATCTATACATAACTGCATTTTCATCCTCGTGGTGCACTGCTCTGTTTGAGGATGTTTAAGGCCCACAGTAGCATCCCTAATGTCAGAGCTGCACAAGGAGGCAACGTGCTTAAGAACCAAATTTAAATCGGGTATTATTTTTGGGCAGAGTCGTGGGATCTTTTTGCACCACGTGTTATTTTTTCATTCATCCACTAATTAGGATCTGAACAGCTGCTGCTTTTGTTGTTGTTTGTGAGACTTCTACCATGGACATGACATGACACACACCTCTCCATGAGTTTGTGTCCCTTGCGTACCTGAGCTATATCCTAATCCCATCCCTCTACTCTAATAGGTCGATGAGTCACAAACAGGTGAGCCCGGTTGGCTGGGAGGTGAGCTCAGAGGGCGGACCGGTTGGTTTCCTGCCAATTATGCAGAACGGATACCTGACAGCGAAGCGCCAATCAGCCTGCGCTCCACAGCCTCAGCCACAACCTCCTCAGCCCAGCAGCCAATGACTACACCCCCTCCAGCCCCAGGACACACCACCTCCTCCACCACATCTTCTGCTAACAGCAACTGGGCAGACTTCAGCACAACGTAAGTCTCATTAAAGTCTCACTAACTTTTGAGGATTTATTTGTAGATTACTGGCTCACAGGCACGTTATATTAATCCACATACCTGCAATGCTCCTGATCTGCATGTATTTCCAGCTGGCCCTCAAACACAACCAGCCAATCAGACAGTGAGGGCTGGGACGCGTGGCCAACCTCTTCAGCCAGTCAGAATCCATCTCTGAGCGTTCCCTCAGCACAGCTGCGGCAGCGCTCTGCCTTCACACCTGCCACTATGACGACTGGCTCCTCTCCTTCTCCAGTGCTGGGACAGGTAACAAGGGAAAAAATAGTTCTTATGGTCTTGCATCTCTTTGTGCTGCTAACAACGGCTAATAACGGCTGTAATTCTCTGTCAGGGAGAGAAGGTCGAGGGTCTTCAGGCTCAGGCCTTGTATCCCTGGAGAGCAAAGAAAGAAAACCACCTAAACTTCAACAAAAATGAGGTACATACCCCCTCATTACTAATTTCTTTCTCTTTATACTGCATCATATTTGATGTAACTGAATTTATTATTTAATACAGATAATAACAGTGCTGGAGCAGCAGGACATGTGGTGGTTAGGTGAACTGCAGACCGGACAGAGAGGCTGGTTCCCCAAAAGTTACGTGAAGCTGATCTCTGCCGCCACGACGGCCCCCGCTGTTGCTGCGGCACGTGGCAAAAACACAAAGTACGTCAAAAAGCTTCAAGGAGTCACACTTAGTCAGCACTTTCCAGTGGGAACTGCTGTCACTTCAGGCTTTTCTTTCTCAAATAACAGAGTGGAGAGGCAGACAGAAGTCTGCTGGAAGGTTGTTGTCAACACAGGATTGTATAACTACTACTTTAGCACTATCAACTTTGAATGGTTCATTCAGACAAACACAAAGCACGGCTTCTGCAGAACGTGATCACGTTGCAAAGCCTAAAAGACACAGGCAGAGTTGGCAAGATGCCTCAAGTTCAAAGGCTACCTTCTCACTTTACTCACATTTGATCTTGTGCCACGAGGCAACACCTAAGAACCATACATTTCCACTCCCTGATCACTGCAGCGCAGTCTCACTGTCCAAATGACAGCTCCAAAATATTTTGGCTTTGTTGTTGTACATCAGGAGGAGGCTGTGATTCATTTGTTCATCTTTATTTGCTGTCTATAAACAGGACTTTCTAGCCTCGACACCTTTGTTACCTGAGGATCTTCAGCTAGCAAAAATAAAATCATAATCGACTCAGTGGGTTGAAAAAAATCACCCTTAAAGAGTTGGATGAAGGGCTACAGTAACCAGTGATTATTGTTGTAGTTTAAGTAGCTTGCGCTCTTGGATACACTTGAACACTGGTGTCAGTTTTTTTTAAATAAAAATTTTATGAATTATTTAACATATTTACTTCATTTTACTTTTTTTTTTTTTTCTTTTTTTTTGGTGTTGTTTTTCTCCTCATCTCTCCCAGTGAAACGGGAGCATCAGAAAGCCCCCCCAATGGAAAACGTCCCTCCCCCTCCCCAACAAAACCTTCTGAGTCCGGTGAAGGTAAAAAAGAATGCACGTGGAGATTTTTTCCTGAAGTGTCAGTTTGATTCTTGTCATTGACTCTGCATGCTTTGGTACAGAATATGTGGCCATGTACACCTACGAGAGCAATGAACAGGGGGATCTGAGTTTTCAGCAAGGTGACATCGTCGTGGTGACGAGGAAAGAAGGCGATTGGTGGACGGGCATGGTCGGAGGAAAAACTGGAGTCTTTCCGTCCAACTATGTCAAACCACGGGACTCCATGTCAGAGGTGAGAGCTCGTTTTGAACAAATGAGGAGAATAGAAGATTTTAAGGTGAATATTTCCAATGACTGACTCTAAATTTCTGCCTGTAGTCACTGGGAGCAGCAGGGAAGACGGGCAGCCTTGGGAAGAAACCAGGTAGGCCTTTAATGTTGTTCATGCAACTAAACTGCGCTGTGTTTTCATTAGAACATCCTCATGATTTTGCTTAATAAAAGTTTCAAACTGTAGCCAGTAGATGTCTTAACTCACTCATCTTTGTTTTTTGTGTGTCAAACTTGGGGAGCAGAACTTCCCCGATTTGTGTTTAAACTTTCAAAATAAAGGAAAAACACAGGCCAAGTGTCAGAGGCTAAAGGTGCAGAAATAAAAAACATCATCTTCTTCCTCTTCCCGTTCAGAGATTGCTCAGGTGATCGCCCCCTACAATGCTACAGGAGCAGAGCAGCTGACTTTAGCTCCGGGACAGCTCATCCTCATCAGGAAAAAAAACCCGGGGGGCTGGTGGGAGGGCGAGCTCCAGGTACACAAGCACAGCCTGTAATACATGATAAGATGCATCCACCACGGTGTCTCTACCTGACAAACTGTAATGAGGTAGAGAGAAGGATAGTTATACTGGTAATCTCTGCAATGGATCCATCAAATATAGACACAAATATTTATTATTGTTGGAGGTGTATATATAATTTTTTTACGTCATTATCATTTTATTTAATTTAGATGTCATTCCTAATAGATAGAGCCTAAATGAATTATGTGCTCTTTTTTTATTATTATTTGAATCATTTGTTTGCATATTGGTTTCTGGCTAATGGCATGCTGTGATCTTATTGGTCCAGGCTCGAGGGAAAAAGCGTCAGATCGGTTGGTTTCCTGCCAATTATGTGAAACTGCTCAGTCCCAGCACCAGCAAGACAACTCCCACAGAGCCCACCCCTCCTAAACTGGCTCCTGCCAGCACAGGTACAGCAACACCCAAAAGCAAATCCACACAATTTACCACAACGCCTTCAAAGATCCTTAATACCGCATTTCCATTAGTACCTACTCAGTGCGACTCGAACTCTTCACGGTTTGAAGGTGTCTCCATTAGTACCAGGTACTTTTTTAGTATCCTACCCTCAGCTGGGTTTCCAAGCAATCTGAGGCGTACCAAAATGTGACGTCGAAGAACAGCATGCCACTGATTGGCCAGGATCTGTCACTAGTTCAGTCATGAGAGCGATTCCTTCACCAGAATCAACCGCGCCATTTTTAAAACCCAACAGCAAGAAACTGGAGGCATGCAAACCACGGCGAGAGGCTCGGTTGAATGCCCAGACCGACAGTTAGCAGCAGTAGTTTTGCAACAAGAGAGCCATCTGAAACGCACAACAGCATACATATTATAATCCTATACTGCCGGGCAATCGCCGCTGAGTACCGTTACCTGCCCCTACAAGCCGAACAGCTGGTTAACACAGGGCCTGAGGCCGCTGATCAAAGGAACTTTGAATTACCATAATTGACGCTATGCTTTGTCCTTTCAGAAAAATTCAAAAGGTTTCTGAAAGCTGAGAAACTGCACTTCACATCCAATATAGGGTTATTATGGTAAGTGTTGCTGAATATACTAGTCAATTACGACATGTTCGGGGGTATAGCGTTATAACTTAACAATCAGAGCCTTTACCATGAAATTGTATGGGGGACTTATGCATGATGATGATAGTAAACTGGCATTAGCTCTGTTAGCTTGCCTCCATTTTATCAATTGTTGTGTTGTGTTTTGAGTTGCATACAAATTACGTCAAGAGACTACGGCCCGCGTTGGTATATCGACTCCACCCACATTGAGGCGGTACTCAATTGCAATGTAAACAAAACAAGACCATGGTGAGTCGACCCACATAATGGTACTAATGGAAACGCGGCATTAGTTCATGTTCTGGAAAAGAAGGATGCACCTATACAAAAGGCACTGCATTCTTTTTGCTGGCCAGCAGGGGGCTCAGTGTCACTCCAGTGCATGGACTGTGAAAGTATAATTCAGCTAACCCTTAGGCAATAGTTTTTAATTATTGCACGTGAATTCAAAAATTTCAGAATAAAAGTACAACTGTCAAATCTGATTCCACCTCAGTGGGTGGAGTGTTTGTTCATAGTAGATGCCTGCTTTCAGTGTGACTCCATAATGAGGAAAGCTACTCCACTGAACAAATGAACTTGAGCGAGTGTGTGTCTCTGTGATTGTGTGTGTGTGTGTGTGTGTGTTATACCTTTTGTTGTAGAAGGGGGCCATGGTCAGGACTATATTCCTTCATGCTAATTTCTGGACCAGTATACTAACTGAACCAAGCAACAATAACATAAACATA
>JAMQGT020010238.1:0-15050 GCA_024447675.2 Pterophyllum scalare | reverse complement strand
GTGTCTCCTCACCAGTTCATGCTCATTAATCCTTGCTACAGCGGGTGGCAAAGGGGCAGCGTGGAGAAGAAGCGACAGTTTGCACCAGGGTCATTTCATCATCACCCTGCACCAACCTACTACTACATCTCTCACCCTTATTGCCTCATCCATAGGGTGCTATAAATGTCAGCAGTGCCCATCCCATTCCTGCTGTCCCTATACTGAGAATCAATCCACTGGGAGTTGATACATGTTTCTGTCCTCCTCTGTCCACTTCTCCGTCACCCTAAAGAGTTCAAGGCTGCACTCTGCTGTTTAATGGACATCCGTTATGGAGGGTCACTCATTCTGCTGTGAGATTGTAATGGTGTTAATGGTAACAGGAACCACGGGTCCTGTAACAGTTGTAATGATTTGGATGTTCAATGCAGCCCATAGAGTTTAAACAAAGACAGTAATTTTTCACCAGTAAGAACACTAAGGCTATTCTCTCTGTGATCGTGATAAAAATGTAATTTGTCAGCAAAAATTAAAAAAAAAAAAAAAAGACATACAAGATTTGCCTTGCTTGCCCCTGGTGCCCATAACCACTGTTGAAACAATAGGCCTGCAAGCCTGTGAAACAGCAAATGAAGCACGCTGCAATCGTGATAGAAGACAGTATCCAGTAAATATCTAGCCATGTGTTACATGTCCCGTTGGACCACTGCTCATCTCCTGCACTCTGCTTCTCTCTGACATTTACTTACTGCATGGCTGTGTCCCTTCCTAATATCTTTAAAAGAAATTTCTTGTCCATCTGTCATTTTTTCATCTCTTTCATTCTCCTCAAGGGCAAGGGATATTTTTATCCCTTTGTTTCTTGCTTGTGTCCCTTTTTTTTCTTTTTCCCTGTTCTGCTGAACACTTTGCTACCCTGTAGAAAAATATAACTTTTATTTTTGGCCATCAGTCATTGTCATGTATCAGCATTACCTTTAGTTTTACATTTTGCCTGTTGGAAAAAAAATTAAATAATTAAAAACAAAAAGTCTGGATTCAACACAGTTTGAGGGTCATTCCTGTACTGAAAGAATTGCATTAGTTTAAAGATCCATTAGTTGAGCTACTGTAAACTGTTTGCCTCCTGAAGCTAAAGTATTGTTGCAGGTTGATTGGCTTTGTGTCAGTGTATTAAGTGTTGTAATGTGTTCTGCAAATTCTGCTGTCAGGCTTAGACACTCTTTGCTAACAAAGATGAGTAAGACAGAAAAAAGAACATCAGGGCCCTGCAATCTTTTTTTGTTATTACCCTGACAGTTTTCTTCAACCAGGCAGACTATGGATACTTTATATACTGATAACAAAACAAAAAGCTGTGGAGTCATGCAGGAGCTGCACTGTCTTTGTTGGACAGCTTCACAGAGGATTTGGGGCCCTGGCCTTTCATAGTGCTGAATAAGAAATGCGATGCTTTATTTCAGTGAGTCAGTGTTGAGAAAAATATGTGCACAACAGAAAATATGTGTATCAAAGTCTAAACCAGCTATGGCCTAAATGTGTCAGGTTCAAACGTCACATTGTGTACTGAATGAGGAAAAGAGCATAAGCAGGAAAAGCACAGCTTTATGGGAGCACCATCAGCCTTAATGGAGTCTGAGAAGCAACTGTGTACACTGCATCATCTCAGATTGTTCTAGTGCTTTTCTGACTCTATGTTCCATGTTTTCTCCTCAGTTCTTTCAGGACTATTAGAAAATGTCGTTTAGAGCAAATAGTTCAGCGCAATAATGCTCCGGCACATAAATATTGACTTGGCACCAATGTAGCACACTTCACTACTGTTATCCTTGCTGTCACATTCATTTATTTTTATAACAACAGTAAAATCATGTTTCTTCCTTTGAGCAAATAAATTCTCATTTCATATCACATCACTCCAAAAGTGAAAAAAGGTCATATTTCCAGCTCCATGTTTCATTTTCAAGTAGTTTTCAAAAAAGTACTCTTTTGTACACTACTATGCAGTACTGTACAGCACTCTTTCTTTAGCGTTCCTCTTTCTCTAACCCTCCATAACTTTATCTGTCTCACAAGCATACATGACCATGAATGTAGTCTTATCAGCCAAAACATTAAAGCCACACAGGTCAACTAAATAACACGATCAGCTCGAGATTTCCCAGTGTTCTACTAGAAAATCTTGCATTCTGGCAGTTACGCAAACCATCCATCTAAAACGTCTTAGATACCAAGTGCACCCCCAATGCAACAGGGCAGTGTATCCCACCCCGCAACAAAAACTGGTCAGGAAAGGCTTAAGGAGCATAGCAATATGGCCAAGGCATTAACAGAGCTTTACATTTTCCCAAATCCAAGTAATTCAGCATTTGTGCGATGTGCCAAAACAGGCCCAGTGTAGTGGTAGGCCACATTGTGCAACTATACAACCCCAAAGAGCTGCTGCTGCTCTCCCATTGCTAGATGCCACACACAAGAAGGACACTTCTAAAGGTGCCCTGTGGCATCAGAGCTGGTTTGGCAGCACAAGGGAGACCTAAACAATATAAGACAGGTGTTTTTAATGTTGTGGCTGGCATGCCATTATCGATACCACCTGTATCACCACGACACCTATACACTTTCATACACAGTTTTTCACCTAGTGATGTTAGAAAAAATTGCCCATTTTTATGAGGCCAAACTGCAGCAGTTGTCTTTGTGTAGCATTTTTCTCCTCTCATTAGTATCTCCCTTGCCCTGCCCACGTGAGATAAAGAACAGAGGAAGGCAGAATGCATTGTTTGGAGCCCTTGATAAGGGTTGACAGCATTAATGAAAAATAAGCATGTCTGTCTGGCAGTCTTAATGTAGTTCTGACATCAACTACAAAACCCAATGGAAATCGGCAGAATAGAAAAATTTGCTCCTCTTGATGTGATTGCAACAGTTCAATCATAAATTTCTGTTCACTTCTTTTGAGCAAAAACAAGTTGCCTGCAGATTACGTATGTTTCTACAAAGCTCTAGCCTGCGTACCCAAACACAGAAGGATGTATAACAAATGCAAGTGAGCTCAACACAAATACAGAAGACAGGACAGTTCTAACCGCATGTGGGAAATGCAAAGACTGCTGAAAAACACACAACTATAGGCTTTGAGGGACTTTATTCAAAGCATCAAATTAACAAAATAAAAAAAGAAGGTCTGGTAGTTTGGCATTCCTCAGTTCATATTAGTGTGGTTAAAGAAAGGAAGATGGGGTCCAGTATTAATGCTACAAAAAGAAAAAAAAAATCAATAAATTCTTTAGTATACAACAAGGAGACGGCTGCTCTAGACAGCATTCTCTTTGATGCATCCGAGCAGAAGTTAATGTGAATTTCAAGCTGGACTATGGCTGCATTCTTTGAAATAATATTGGAAATGCATTTTTGTTCTGAACCATATTGCTTTCTTCTTCTTAGAGTAGAAGGGCTGAGATGGGACCAGATTGGACCACACCAAAGAACTTCTTAATAATTGTGGGCAACTGACTAATATTGAATGTTGAACTTATTGAATATTCATTTTTACAACCCACCATGACAACACTTAATTAATACATCAGAAAACAGTACAGTGTTTCCATTAGGACATTTGTCACACTGTACCCAATACACAAATGGATCTTTTGAGAGATAGTATGGCATACAGTACAATATCTTCCAAGATTGTGAATCTCTCCTCAAGTTAAATACAACTAAATCTAATCTCAGTAATTATTCTTCCATTGTACATAAAACAAAAATTCATCCCTAAATGGAAAATGTGTTTACAATGTGCAGGTTACTCATGAAGTTCTCCCCTGTCGCTGCAGCTGTGTCTGGGAATTGCAGACGCAGCTATTCACAGCATGCTCTAAACAAATAGTTGCGACTGATCGCACAGTCGTTTTTTTTGTTTTTATTCAGTATGCCAGCTCAGACACTTCAAACATAAAGGGACAGTGTCACTGTGCCAGTTAACGTCGTCATAATGGTGGAAAGACACAGTCGTGGTTATAAAAGTATTCAATGTGAAACCCAATATGTGAGTAAAGGTGTACTCTTTTAGCAACACTTGTCTGGGTAGCTATGGCACTATATTGCTTTACAGTGATAATGGCACTCTGTGCATACACAGATTATAGAAAGAGATCAAGTAAGAAATATCTGAGCAGAAGGATCTGAGACTCACTCTGATAAAGAGACACGCAGTGTTGGAGATATGAAGCATTTTGTTTACTGTCTATCCTTCAGCAGGGATGACTGAGTCTGCACAATACTGTATATCATTCTAATCAATACTATACACAGGGATGGGTGCTGATGAGAAGCTAGTGCACCCCGATCCTGATAGAGAGGATTAAAAGTAATATATATGTATATATATCAGTATTCATAAATGGGATGCATCGTGAACCAATGAGAAACCTGTGGTGGGAACAGTGAAGGAGGAGCCAGGGCATGGCTGACAGATGTGCTGTGCAGCAGGAACACAGGTGCAGGCCTGTTTAATGAGCAAAAGGAGGCCATGTGGACTAAACTCCCTCATCTGTTGCATCACACTTATGATGAGTCCATTTTGGGGTCAGTTCCGCTCTGTTTACCCACCTCCAGGACAAACTAGATTTCAAACCCTGCCATATGGAGTTTAATGCCGGTTAGTGAAACACACAATCTCTTACCTGTTGGAAAAAGACCACTTCAGGGCTCTCCTGTACTTTGGGGGCTGCTAAAGCTGATACATCATTACAAAAGTACTTGAGAGTAATTGCTGTCAAAGAAGCTGAACACTGAATCTGCCTTTACAAAATAAAGGTCCAGAGGGTCAGTATGGATTTGGAGCTTCCATCAGAGAAAACTTTAGGCTACTACCATATGATCTTGCCAAGACAGTTCTCTGTTTTGTTGAGTTATGGTATCTAGAAATTCAAGTATAGGCTGGTTGGGGGGGGGGGAGAGAGAACAGTGAAGGGTGCATTTGAATGATGATAACCTGAACATAAGATGTTTGTACCCAACCTGCCACGCTGCTTCCTGAGGCAAACATTTCAAACTCACAGCCAGATGAATAGCTGTCAAAGAATTCCCTGAAATCTCATGATCACATTTTATAATAAGATTTTCTCTAGACCACTGTGAGCTTTACATGGCTGGGTTTGGGCTCCTTGAGATTAACAATCTTGTAGCACATAGATACTGTCCTTCTCCATGGGATATGAACAATGCTGCATGCCAAGGGGGCCAGATAAGAGTAAAAGTACACTTGAGTGGGGTTGCTGGGGTTCCTTTATGGGTGCACCCAGTTCTGTGCCAGCCTCTCAGAAGGGGCAAAAGGTAATTACAGAGCTGAAAGTGGTAATGGGAAATATGCTGTATGTCAGACTCTCCACCACACCACACAGACTGAAGTCTGAATTTTGTAGTCAACCTGAGTATCCCATTAGACTCAGACAATGCTTTTGTTTTGCAGAAGGCTGATACAAAACTAAAGCTATGTGGGCACAAGAAGTGACCTGGAGTTCTCATTATATCTATTGTTATAATGCACCGTATGCTATTTGTTTTTCTCTGTTCTGATTTACTGAAGAAACATGTCAGTTTTACAATTCTGGTGTTTCCTCATCCTTTTGCTTAGGGTCATGGGAAAGAATGTAGGACTAGATGTGGGCTTTCAGAGGCAGATAAAAACTGCATTTGAGTTTTTACCTTTTGAAGTCCCTGCTGTCTGACATGGCTTGTACGGATGGTTTGCACAGCAAATAGACTTAGCCAGGGCATGGCCCATCTGGGACAACAAGCATGAGCATGGGCAGATGAAAGGTTTTGGTACCCTGCTTATGACAACAACAGTCACACATCTCTGCTTTGATGGCGGCACCCTATCTTCAGCATCTGCCCCGTTCTGCTAACCTCCTGGCATTCCTCTACCACAGAGATAATCGCCATCTCTATTCCTCCCTGAAACATCACCAGCAGCTCAGTTATTTACCACTGCATCAGCAATGTATCAAATTCCTTGTACTCTATACAATGAACCCTCTGATATCAAGCATCACTGTTCATTACCATCAGCAATTACAGATATCTGAGATTATTACAGTGGAACAGACCTGGAGAAAACTCTCTCAGTATTGATTAAAATGACAGTGAAATTGGAGAATTACTGGCTCCTGGTTATCAAAGTCATTTATCAACATCATGTTGTGTGTATCTGTGTATCAACATCATGGAGTGTGTACAAAAGAGTGTCTGTTATAAATTGATAAGTGCATTTAAACAGATCAAACCTACAGCAGGTTATTTTTCCTCAGAGACAAGGACAAGGGTACATTAGACTTTGTGAAATATTACCATTTTAGCTCAGGCTGCTCCTAATAAGCTGCGGGTCTGTATATGTAAGCTGAGACTCTCTCAGAGTCCATTTTGAGAGGCTGAATTTAGTTAGTCTTCACGGATCCTGAGATGCTGATAACTTGCAGGATCACATGGATAAATGATCCTTCCATCAGTGGAATATAAGGACCTATGTGAGAGGAAATACTGCAGGTCACTTAGGCCAAAGGAATAAAAGCAGCTTTGCGGTCTACATCCCTCTCTGCACTTGACCTCTAGGCAGTAACATGGTATGAACTGCAGATGGCCTGCATGCGCATCACTGCTCATTGCTCACCCAGGTACCTTCCATGTCACCTTGTTACCTCCAACTCGCACACACCAGTCACGAAGCCAACTGACAGGGCTAAGAGCTGGTGTGTGCCCATCAGCCCTGAGCAGACTTCAGTGCAGCTGGGGAAGCTCTTACACGAACTTACTTGAGTTTTGGTGAATCTGCGTGATTCTCTTTAACTAAAAAGGTTCAAAAGTCACAGTTAAAAATGTTTTTCTCTTAAAGCTCTACTGTAAAACCTGTCACATCCCCTTTTTTCTATGATCAATTTAAACTTTAGCTAGCTATTCAAACCCAACTTGAAATACTGGGTTTGGAGATAAGACTGATGAATGGAATTGTGGTTACATATTGTTGTAAATTTCTGTTTGTCTTTGCTTACATCTTTTATTCTTGTTTATAAGAGCTCCCTGGCTACTTCAAAAACAGATGAAAAAACTTGAAGGATTAATACTTTAGACATTAATGAATCTAACACTTTTATAGGTACATTACTGGGCAAAAGTTTTGCGACAGCCTTCATTTCTTTGGGAAATAGGTGCAGCCATTTATTGAAGCATGCAAACACACATGGAAATACAGTATATAAGGCCAAATTAGAGTTTGTAGAATTTTAACCAGCTTGAAAGTCAATATTTGGTCTGATCACATTGGGCTCTGGGGAGACCAATCCATGACTGATAACATTCCACTGTATGTTTTTTGTTTTTTAAATCCAGGCATGATTTTTACTGCATGGGCTATGTGTTTGGGATCATGTTGCAGTATGTACCATCAAAGCCTGATGGTACTTTTCTGCATTCATAATTCCATCAATTCTGACAAAATCCCCAGCACCACTGGCTGAATGCAGACAGAAACCATGACAGAGCCTCCACCGTGTTTTACAGATGGGTGAAGACACTCACTGTCTACCTCTCCCCTGACCTCCTCTGTACATATTGACAGTGCTTTGAACCAGAAATGTTAAATTTGGATTCATTACTCCACAAGACCTGTTGCCACTAATTTTCTGTCCAGTTTCTCTGTCATTGTTGTCATTGTTTTCTCCCTGTTTCCCTCCCTTAACCCTCATATGCGTACCTGGGGTACTAGAGGATGTTAGACCACCTTCAAGTCGGTTTTTGATTGTTTGGTCATAGACATTTCACACCAGTAGCATGCTGGAGGTCATTTTGTAGGGCTCTGGCAGTGCTCATCCAGTTCCTCCGTGCACAGAGGAGCAGATACTGGTCATGCTGATGGGTGAGGGACCCTCTGCAGCCCCTGCCCAGGTCTCCTAGAGTAACTGCTTGTCTCCTGGAATCTCCTCTATGTTCTTGTGACTGTGCTGGGAGACAGAAAACCTTCTGGCATTGGCACATATTGATGTGCCATCCTGGAGAAGTTAGACTACCTGTGCAGCCTCTGTAGGCTCCAGCCTCATGCTAACAGTAGTGATGCTGACAATAGCCAAATGCAAAAATAGTAAAAAAAAAAAAAAACAGAAAAGATGAGGAGGCAAAAAATGTCAGTGGCTGCCAGCTGAAGAACATTCCTGTTTTGGGGGTTGTCTCATTGCCCCAGTAGTGACACTAAAGTGCCACTGAAACTGATTAACAGTCCCCTCTACTCAACTGACCAGATCAATATCCCAGAAGTTTGTTTGTGTGACAGGCTGCTAGTAACAAAGTGCCTAAAGATACAATTTAATATCAGTTCTTTCACAAGTTTTTATTATGTGCAGACAACACTGGTTCATTTCTTGAGTTAGGTCTCTTTTTATGCTTGAATGATTCATAATTCAGTGTTAAGTGGCTTAACAAACAAAGCAATCTTCTGGAAATATTCAGGTACAAAGACTGAACTGAAAATGAGTAAAAAAAAAAGCAGCCAAATGTTGAAAGAAAAACTTTGAAAGACCTTAAGAGAGCTTGGAGAACTATTGCACAAGACCACTTAAAAATTACAAGAAAGTCTGGCTCCTTGGAAGCAAAATATAAAAGAAAAGAGTGGTAACAAAACTTTGTATAGTGCTGTGTAAATAACAGTTTTTAAGTCCAGTGGCATGTATTATAATTACACTTGTAATTAAGAATAAAGTGGAATTCACTACAGCACAATTGTCTGCTTTATCAATACTGAAAAAAGCCCCCCCCCCAAAAAAAAACAAAAACAAACAAAAAACAAAACAAATACAAGCAAATAGTTGTAAAAATGCTGTATTTGCTCTTTTAAAGATCCAAACAGTTCTTCTACCTACTTACCTCCCCGTGTCCAACAACACCACATCCTCTCTATCTGTCAAATGAACTAAAACACCTCCTCTAATGATGTGTATGTGTAGTCATATGTGTTCACGTGTCACATATTGACACAGGAATACATATGCATCCTGCACCCTGCAGCATTTTCATTTGCAGTAGACAGGCAGGAATAGAAAGAGGAGACAAACATAGCTAGAAGACATTTATAATAACAAGCTTAGAGTACTTTAACTGCAAAAAGCCTCGAGCACAGATTAAACAGAAAATAAAATTCTAGATACACAAATGCAGCCACAAGAGAAAAAAAAAGGGTGGGGTGAACAGTTACATTTGAATGTTAATAATACACATTGTTCAGCATTTGAGTAAATATATGTAGCTGCTGCATCTTTTTAGACTTGTAATGCACATAGGACAGTTTGTGTTCGCTATGTTGGAATTCATTTGACTGCAGCTGGTCTGTGTGCAGCAGCATTATCTCACAAAGTCTGACATTATTCCATAATTTAATGTTTAGAATACAAAACATTTAGCTGAGGCTGTGGTTGTGGATTGCAGGGTAACCTGCCACTGACAAAGCTTTGAGCACAAGCCTTTGATCAAGGTTTGAATCACCACCTCTATTACCTGCAGAAGTTTTTGGGATATTTATATTTAAATACCCCAAAAATCAGTTTAATGAGTTTAAATCAGTTTAACATTTGAAGTGGACATGAAACACTACCTGTATAAATGCTAATGTACACCATGGAGCCCTACTCTAACAATGTTAATAGATTTAACTCTAGATTTGAATAATATATTTAACTAAGCTGGATTTAAGAAATAAGTGTTTAAAGTTTTGATAGCATGTGTAAAGAACGTGATGTCACTGGGCTGGTTGGTTGGTTTATGTTAGCTAAGTAGTAAAAGAACCGATAACTCAGTGGGAAACAATGAAACTAAAATGAAAAAGCAGTCTAAGGGGGTCACTTTTTTTTTACTGCCCCTGGCTTCAACAGTGAGATTTATGTTTCATGTCTACTTTAAAGCCCTGGTTGATTGTGGTTAGTGTTTCTCATGCAGCCAACTCTGCAGCTTTACAAAACTTGTTTGTGTTTTAGTCATTGTGTTGGTTTTACAGATCCCAAAGTTACTAGTTTGCTCAACTCTCCTCAACCTTGGTTCCAGCTGATTATCATCAGGTTTTGAGCTCCTGAGTTTAGACGGGTATTTATCCCAGGTGTTTGTGGAGACTACAAAAGAGCTAACTAATCAATTCATCGATTTTGTGTTTTTTAGGCGTGTGTCATTGTCAGCTTTACAAATTTTTGTTTTTTGTGAGTTGTGTGATTCTTGCTTTAAACTTGATTTACTGATTCATCATACCACTGGCCCATAATAGACAATGAAAACAATGAAAACAATATTACACTGATACAATTCTTCTTCTGTCTGTCAACTCATCCTCGAGCAGGATTTTTTTTGTTGCCTCCCGCCCACATTCTGAGTTTATTTCAAAACATTTCCTCTTTTGATGTACTCTCCCATCAATGGAGTTAGCGCTGGAGTGACAGAGACTGAAAGAGAGACTCTGACATGTATGTTAACAATCTTCACAGCTTGTAAGTCAACCACTTCCACTCATGGAAGTGGTCATACACTTGCTTGTGTACACTTGTGGGAGAGAGCAATGGTGTGAAGATTGTTCAGGTTATTTATAGTGTCACCAGTGATACTCGTGCACGCAGATACTCGTGCATGTGGTAAGGCAGCTTGTGTACATACATATGTGTATTGCACGTGTATCCACGCTGTGTGTGTGTGTGTGTGCTTTCAGATGTTTGACATAGCGCGTGCCCGCATGTGCATGTGTTAATGTCAACACAGAGTGCAGTGGGAGAGGCTCATTGTCTTTGAAGACGCCAGAAAGAGATGAAAGGGCTCTCTCTCACTGATGCTTCTCTTCCCTGTTATCCCTCTCAACATTTCTCTCCTTCCCTAATCCAATGACGTGCCTGGATCTCTCCCCTTCCCCTCCCTTATCCGCACATATTGTTGTATTTACATGCATAGGCCATACCACCCTCTTCTTTAAGGGAAAATGGATTTTGTGGAAGTGAGTCCTGAAGCACTTTTGCCATGTTGAATGTCCCAAGGGGTTTGTGAATGGATAAATCTTCCCTAAGAGCAGGCAGAAAAGGGAAAGAAACCTTCCTTTACACACACACACACACACACACACACACACACAGTTAATCTTTTTGTTCTCCATCAACCTCCCTATATCCACAAGCAGCCCAACAACTGCTGAACTACCTTCAAAAAAGATTTGTTTACTGCTTCGCTTCCCCCACATGAAAAGGTGCAGCGCATTCTTACACTCTGCTTGTCGCATACTGACGCATGGCCAGGACTACTTTTTCTCACATTTTAACACGAGTACCTGTTTAGTGTGATTATCTGACATGCAGTATACTGGTCCAGAATACCATTTTTGTGGATGATCATGAATAACAACCGACGAAAAGTATACATGAGAAAGTAGGTGGTGTGACGGATGCCGTAAATCACAAAGTCCAACAAGAACACAGCCATCCCACCTGAGACTTTACTTTTTTTCCTTTTTTTGTGAGCTTTTTCAGTTCCCACAAAGCCCTTTACACACACTGTCACACATTAATGGCTGCCATGCAAAATGCTTGCTTGCCCTCAGGAGCAATGTGAGATTCAGTGTCTTGCCCACTTGGGCGACGAATTTCCACCATTTCTTCCTGTGATGCATTCAGAGGCACCAGAGTTTACCTGTCGTGTGTTCTTAGCTTCTATTTCTTCAGATGTTTAGGGATCTATTGAAATCAATTAGACTATCCTGCATGGAGAAAAATGGCACTAAAGGGATACCCAGTGCTTTAAAATGTAACACTTAAGGGTTCTGAGCAAGTGTCAGTATGGGACAAAGTAGGAGTGAAAAAAAGCCTGGTAAGGTTCCAGGTAAAGAAAATAAGATAAAATAAAAGTAAAGAGAACAACAGAGATGTAGTGAGACATTCCTTCTTTCGTATGTAACTCTTATTTTGAGCAAACACCACTGCATTTCTGCATAGGATACAGGATTGAACTACAATAGTAGAGCATGTTGCAGCGGGAATAGAAACTTCTTTGCGGGGCAGAGATTTATACTGGGAAAAGCATTGGAAAATTCAAAACGGGTATTTTTTGGCCTTTGATTTGTATTCACAGGAGTCCAGCATGACATAAATCTGTAAATTCAACCTAGTAGGTCAAATTAAGATGCATCCTCAGATGTTACAGTGCCAACAGATAATGTACAAAGACAAGAAGAAGAGAAAAAAATAATAGAAACTGCAGATTCTTTCACTCCAAAAGTGCAAAGAAAACCCAACACATACACTCAGTGTGTTAGATGCTTATTAGGTAAAGCTGTTGTCTTTACAGTCTGCACATTAGCTTTTTGAGGTGTATTAACACAAACCGTCCAGCTGGAATTGAAGTCAATTTGCTCTCTGTCTGAGCAAACGCTGAGACACACTCTGTTCAGTTACTGGATCACTTAATTTACTGTTACCTTGCATTTAATTAAATGCAGTAGGGTATGCCAACAACTCCCCACTACCTGCTTTCTCCTAGGACAAATGAGAAAGTCTCAGCCATTCAATTACTCTGTTAGTATAGAGGCAATGACACAAGGGTGGAGCAGTAAAGGGCTAAAGATGCCCCCGCCCCCCGCCCGTCAATCTATGCCCAACTCCAAGCTCAGTGTCCTATATTCATCAGGAACAGCCTGAATGTCAGAGAGGAGAGGAGATTAGTACAGTGTCAGCCCTGATGGAGGTTAATGCAGGAGCAGGCAAACCATTTGCAACCCAAAAGTACATTAATTACTGTCAGAATTTGTGTGTCAGTTTCAGCAGTGACTATTTCACTGGCTTCACTTTTTTCTGTTCATACTCGGTTCACGGATTGAAATCTAGTTTTAATAGGGATCATCTCTTGCTCTCCTTGTTCTATTTTGCCTTCGCCTTTCCTCTTTGAATAAGCATTCCCTGCACCATTGAAAAGGGCAAGCCATTTTATTTTAGTATTTCATTAGCTTTTTGAAAGCCTGGGCCAAAACACACTGCAGCACAAGCTGCATTGCAAAACTATTCCTGTCACAATTTGTTTTTATTCAGATTTGCCTGCACAACACTTGATCAACAATCAATCAATCTTTCTTAATCAAGGATCAGTTTGGGTGGTGGTGGTGGGGGTGAGGGCAGGCAAACTGGGCTTTTAAAACTCACAATTCAGCACAGTATAATTGTTGAAAATTTAGGAAGTTTCCTTTCCTACCTGATAACTCAGCATTTTTAACTGGTGATTAGTGGAAGACAGTACCACAACTGCTCAACCAGCATGCAGGGCTAAAAGGATTCAGCAATTTGCATAAGAATATCTTGCATTTTTTTCCATAGTTTCCCCAGCTAGCTAGTTCATCTCTCAGTGAACAACCATATTCATTCTTTCTTAGGCTATTAAAGCATTTCACAAACCATCTCAACTCAGTGAAAAAGGGAATGAGAGGTAAGAGCGTAAGGCTGCATAATAGGAGGCCTTATACCAATTTAGAAACATACTGCTGTGCACTAATACAGGGCACTTAAGATTTTCAATACTGCCTCAATACTGCCTGCATTCTGAAATGGACTCTTTGGATGAATAAAAATTAGAATATTTAATATCCGTGAAGAATAGGATTTAGAAAATTTATTATAGTCACAATTCAGGGAAAACAGGCACAAAAATGTTATGGTTTAAGAAACACAGCTAAAATTAATGAAAACTGACCCTGGAAGTGAATTTTTCTATTTTTATGATGATGAATAAGAAAGTTTCTAATTTTTTTAATGTCATGATTGAAAAATGCTTACTTCATTTTGAAGGACAACCAAGCTAACGACACAAAGCTTGAGAAAAACAGGGGTTGTGGGAGGTCAGAAGAGTCTGTAGCTGCAGCAACAGCCTTTATTTTATGTGTAATGTGCACAGTCGTGTCAGGAACACATCACCATGCTAAATTAGGTGAAAGACACAAGTAGTGTAGTGCTGTATGTTTTCTAATAGTGCCTCTCATTTACAATAAGAAATGGTTTTAGCCCCCAAAGAATGATTTATATCAATATTTTGTATTGCATATAAAATAGGCTCGCTGCAGATGAGGTTTTGTGTTGCTCCAAGAGGTCCAAACCTCTCCAAGGTCATCTAAAACAGAAGGTACTAAAGGATCACAACAGAAGACTTACGCTTTGTAGAGGAGGAATGTATTTTTTTCATCTGCTGCTACTATTCGAGAGCAAATAATAAATCCCAACTACATGTCATGTGCAGCATGCTATCAATGGGCAATCAAGTACAGGTGAATTGCAGCTCACAAAAACCCCAGTGGTCTAACACAAGTAGCGGTGCAAAGATCAGTAGTAAAGCAATTTGTACCTGCCTGCATGCTGACATTGTCTGTCTTTTTTTATTCAGCACAGGATCTCTGCAACTGATCCGACTGCGACACAGCTGAGTCACGTCTCACTGTTGTGAGATAAAGGTGGAAGATGGAGGATTCCACCCACTGAAAAGTTTGCATATGTAACCCTGGTTACGATTAATTAATAAGGGTAAGGAAGACATCGCTAGGCCAAGATCAGAAGTAATAGGAATGACAGGAGCCCAGGGTGTAAACACCAATAATGAAAAGCTCCACCACAGTAAACTTTGCACAGGAATATGTATTTTTACACACGGCAACTGCATGAACTTCACACGGTAGTTAACAACACAGAATATCCCCCCAAAACAAAAAACTAAAATAACAAAGAGCACGCATGAAAGAAAATTTGTCTCTTAGTCAAGTGTGTAAATGAATGTCTGCTTGCAGATTGATCATTGGGGCCCAATCTGTGTTGGTTTAGTTGTCTGTCCTAACACAAAATAAAGTCTGGGGTCTGCAGGTGTCTGTCTCACCATGGAATGGGAACAAAGAAATCTGGATGATCTCCTCAAACTCCTACGTTGGCAGTTAACTGAAACTGCATAGAACTGACTTACATTGTTTAAAAAAAAAAACAGTCGCAGCCACCAGCCACCAGCCACCACCACCCCGCCCCACCCACACC